>OY821517.1:77737502-77910002 GCA_963682025.1 Cordilura impudica
TCAGATTCCTTTATCATACCATTGCTAGACACTATGTTCGTACCATCTTCTCTTTCAATTACATACATGCTTATATCATTCTTATCGTAGTTTTTAAAAAGTTTTTTCTGACTATACATCGAAATTGATGGTTCTGACTGTATTATAAGATAAACTATTAGGTCCTTATTAGATTGAAACCTACCTGTTTTTCTCGTATGCCTTAACCTGGCATTTCTTATAATTTTGTGGCTTGACTCAATGGCTTCTTCTGATAACATTCCAATGGGAATGGTAAAATACTTAACATAATCAATGCCGTGAATTAAAATTTTGTGCACTGTTGCAGGCATATAGTACCAAGGATACAATCTGAAGTAAAGAAGTGCAGTTTCTTTTAAGAGGTTCTCAAAATTTGGAATATTAATATTGCGCCCACATGACAGTGTTCTTAAAATAATTGAAAAATTGTTAATTACTGTTTTATCTACACCTGTAATTTCAGCCGAAAGCTCTACATTTGAAAAAAAAAAAAAAACGTCTAGCTGTATTTCCATCATTCGTTGTACCATATCCCGTCTTAACCCTGTCAACTGTCAGGCCCATTTCTTTTTTAAATCTATCTTGTATAATCCTTTTTTTCTCGTCAACTTGATCGCTCATTTCCTTTCCTGTTTTTCGCCATGTTTTGATGGATTGTTTATACGCAATATGTAGAATACATTCAAAACACTTTATCCACGCGTGCAATGTCGGCAATCCGTATTTGTAGCACCCTTCATTGACAGGCCTTTCAAAAATTGACATTCTATTCATTTCGGATGGCTCTGCTCCACACAAAACGCAATTTGAACTACTTTTGTTTTCATTTATACATTTAAAACCGCACCGTCTATCATATTTAGTTAACTTCATATTGTAATGAACATTAAAATTTTTGTTTTGCGATATGTAATTATATACATCTAAGTTATCAATTTGCGTTTGTATGTTTCTCCTCACTGTGTTTATTACATCAGGGTTTGCCTTGGTAAATAGTATTTTGAGAGGTCTGCATAACCTCCAAGAAGAGTGTTTATCATTTTGCCATACTACTTTTTCATCTGCCCAATCCAACAAACGTAATGGCAGAAAAGAGGTTACAAATAAAAATTCATCACTAGCATCTTCGTTTTCAAATTTTTGTTTATATGCACAATGACCACTACTGCCATCAAATCCCCATTTGCATTCTAGAATTAGATCGTTTTTAGTTTCAAATGCGGAGCTATTTAATATGCTTTCAGAAGTTTTGTCTAAAATTGTTTGCTGAATTTTTTTTAGCTTGTGCAATTAAATAAAACAATTCTCGTGCACAGAATTTACTACTTTTCTCATCATGTTATATTGTCTTACAGAGAGATCCATGTCAATATATAGGGCTAAAGCTCTTTCCACTGATATTTTATCTTTTTTTGATACAGATACTTTGTCTGCGGCTTTAGTAAGAGCCTCCTTTTCGTTCGTTGTGATGCATTCTCATAAGAAACAGATGGCCGGCCCCTACCGGTACTTGTACTGGGTTTCTAATAGAACTGAATTATGTTTTACTAAAAAAAATCTTAAGATCATAAAAATACTTGCAACGCAAATGTCTTCATTAAATATCTCAGTATCAACTCAGTTTCAAACCTACTTTTCCCACGTCTGTATTTAACCCAATTACTGCTAATTTTAAAAAGAGTGAATTTTAATTTTTCCTTCTCTGTATTCGTTAATATTCTTCGAATACGATTTTCCACAAACTGTTCAATTGGATGGAACACATTAACTGCATTACTTTTCTTCAACTCCAACCACTGCTGAAAAATATCACGAATCTTTAATGATGTCGACACTAAAAAACATTCACAAAACACGTAAAAGCAGTCAGAAGCAGCTGAAATTTCTATATGTTAAAATACATACTTGTAGCAATAAAATTTCAAAAAAATTTTGAAAGTGACATCAAGTGTTTTCTTTTAATTTGCTTTAGAACTTAACTTATGTACCAAAATACTGACATTATTAAGAACTGTCATTTGGCTAACGGTATTTCGCGTATGGTTAATATTTGTAAACAAAAACAGTGTTGTAATTAGAAATACATACCTGGCTTACAACCCTGTTACAAAAATATTAGCCGTTACCAAATCAGATTTGAATTTTAGCTATAACAACCACATGTAATATTTGAGGTTTTCCCCTAGATCTACCATGTTGCATAAAATCCTCAGAAAATAAGTTTTGGAATAAAACGACTTTGAAGTTAACAAGTTGACTCTGATGCGCCTGAACGCTTTTATGGATTGAAACTCCTTACTCGGGGGTTTCTGGGACGCTGATTACGAATCTGGTATTAGACGTTAAACATTCAACATTTTTTTAATATCGGATTTACTTGAGCTTGCTTACTTCTAGGTTACTGATAAGCAGTTTAGTGTCAGAATTGTAAAATTCATAATAGCTGATTCAATATGGCGAAACAGTTTGCAGACAGCGAAGAAACAACTAGATTTGAATTCGTATTATAACCTTTAAGTGATTTAGTGCCAAACATTATAACTCCACAGGGTTTATCTTTGGAAAGACAGTTGTATCTGTTTAAAAATATTCGAGACTTAGTTTCTGACATCAAAAAAGCCGACGATGTAGCATCACAACCAGAACAATTTTTTGTTTAAAAAATATGAGAAATTGCTAGAGTAGCAATGAACAGAAGAAATGCTAATTCTGATTCAAAAGTGAAATCGAAGAAGAGAATATGTAAGAAGCACAATTAGTTTCAGTTAAGTTCTTTTAAATTATTGTGTTTGTTTTTTTGATTTTTAAAATAAATAGTGTAGTTATAAATCTGGTTTTGGTTTCATTAAAAACATCGTATATATATTTACTATATCCATCATAAATTTTCAAAAGTTATCCCGATAAATTTAAAAAAAAAAAATCCGCCAGATTGGATCCACCTTTTTGACTTTTAAATATTCGACTTTAAATTCATAATCAGCGACCGCAAAAACCTTTGAGTAATGATTTTAAAACAAATCAGCGACCCCGAAAAACCTTGAGTGACGAGTTTTAAGCAAAAGATCAACTGCAGAAAAGTTTGTCACCTCGGATTCTTTCTTGATTTTTTTTTTTTTATCAAAAGTGTCTATTTCGAAGCTAATTTATGACAAAACTAATGCAGTTAGAAAGCTGCGGTTTGCCGCATTAGAAAGAGCGTGTTGTCTACTATTAAAGTTAATAAAAAATAACTAAAAACTATCAAACTCACTGTTTTGAGTTTCAATGTTCTTTATTAAAAGATTCGACTACGACTACTTTTCTTAAAACTAATTTACAATACATATATATATGAAGATCACAAGACAAAGTAAATAACAAACTACTTGACGAAAAGAACAGTTATCTCTCACTCAATAACATGAGAGACGATATTGTGTTAGCATACCAACAGTGTTTGTTGCTGGTTAGCTAACTACAATATACAACACGTAAACAAGTAGGAAAAGGGATAGACAAACGACAAAACAATACCAGTGACGACACCATCAACAGTGATGGCACCCTGATTGGTGATCTGACCCGACAATCACAACAAATCACAAAAAATAATAAAAAACGATTTTTTCGACCCATAGGTCCCTTTTAACTTTCCCTGTCCCATATAATATCTAGAGTACTATGACAGCAAGGGTTTTGAAACTAGGTACATGTACATATTAAACTAATTTAAAAAGTCGCGGAAAAATGGGCGGAATCGGACCAATGGGCATGGTACCCACTAGATAAAATGCGTATTCTGTGTCATACTAGTATAGCCCAGCACTCGAAATTCGAGTGCAAGTTCTAGGAAATATTTTTTCATTCAATTTTTGTCTTCCAATGTTTTTTTAATCTATATACATATGTATAATAAAATTTATGAATATTTAAATGAGCCTAAATGTATGTTAATGAATTTAAGCATGTTAAAGGCATGTTAATCAATTACAATTCAACACAGAGCGTCTGATATATAATTTAAATCATTCGTATTAACAGGGTGTAGCGAATTATTATAAATATTTTATTTTATTTAATTTATATTTAAGACAGATTAAACATAAATTTTATCATTCTCAGCTTCTCCTCCATATGAACTATAACTATGACAATTTTCATACTCTTCCGTGCCCGCATATTGCTTAAAAAGGGAACTAAAAATTTACCTTCACGTATTAATATATAGATAACTGAAGTACTATAACAGAAAATGCCTTGGGACTTTGTATGAGTTCGTAAGCTAATAATGAGAGTAGTTGTCCAAAAAATAGGCGGGATTGGTCCAATGGGCGTGTCACATCCTATACAAAAAATATAAAGTACTATCAAATTGACAGTCTTGAAACTTTTGACAAGTACATTAATTACAAATGGAGTAGTAGTGGAAAATATAGGCGGAATTGCCAAAACCGAAAATTGCGAATAACAAAAATCACCAAAATTGAAAATCGCCAAATCAAAAGTAGCAGAAAACAAAAATCGTCAAATCAAAAATCGCAAAATCAATAATGTATTCCCGGTTTTTTATTTCGTTACAATGGGTGCAGCTAGTTGTTACAGCTAGTTGTCTACATAAAAGCAATTACTAGGAAATTATAATAAACACTGGTAAAAATGAAATTGCCAAAGTTTCGAAACTTATTTGTAAAATAAATAAATAAATTTTTCATTTCGCGCAGCTATATTTTAGAGCTAAAGGTTAACTATTTTAAATATTTCTTAGTTTAGTAGATATGAAAAAACACCCGCATAATGTGTTCTTAAGCTAAATTCGTAACGTTATTATTTGGAGTTATGAAATTTTGATAGATGATGTAAATTATCATAAATTATTGATTTTCATAAAAAAAACGAGAAACGAATTATGTCACTTAAGCTGTTTTTACGGTCATCGTTCGTTATGTTCTGGTAGTATTGTATTTTAATTTCAAATTTAAATTAAGGGGGGACATTACATTCGCGGCAGAGAAAACAGACTTTTTTCAAAAATTCATTACTCAGTTAAAAACAAACATTTTTCCGAACTTTTTTTTTTATTATTGTAGATAATTGAACAAATTACAAGAAAAAAAATTCAAAAAAATATATTTTTCACTCCAACATGGTTTTATAGAGCTACAAACTGGCGGCAGAGAAAAACGGGGCCTCGTGGTTGCAGCGCTGGGAGTCGCAAAAATTTTCCGATCTGGAAAAAAATGACTTTTTTAAATCTTAACAAAATTGGTTATCGTATGACACGAGCTTTTTTTTTTAAAATTTTTTTTTTAATTTTTGGTGATGTTCCAAATTTAAAAGTGTGTTTTTTCGAAAAAAAAAATATTGACTTTAAAAATTCATAAAAACTCGAAAAAAATTTTTAAAAAAAGCTCGTGTCATAAGATAGTGAATCAAGTTTAAAAAAATACAAAAAAATTTCGTCAAAAAATGAACCCGCTAGTGCCACAACCAGTACGAAAAACATGGTTTCGATATAAACGCGTTCAAAGTTTGTGAACAAAGAAAAAAAAAGGTTACCTTCAATCTGCCATGCCTGCTTCGTACTGTATGCCTTCCCCTATATGAGGTATAAAGATGCCTTTTTTTCAAGAAATTCAAAAACACAAAAAACCCACCCTTCAAGTAGGTACGAAATAACAACCACCAAAAGTCAGGTAGCAAGTAAAACAAGTATATACCAGCTGCCGTACGTAGGGAGCCCGAAAACTAAAAAAGCGCTCTCACTAATCCGGCTGTAACTTTTGAACCCGTAGGAATTTTTCCATGAAATTTTTTTTCATAGAATCTTAAGAACAAAAAACGGCCAATGTCATGTCCCCCCTTAATAAATATTTGCTAGATCACAGTCATATGATTATCAAAACTTTTTCCAATAATATTATTTTGTTGGCCAAACTATTTTTTTTATACAAACTTTTATTTCACATCATTTCATAAGAAAATTATATTCACCCCGCTAAATCAAATATTTTTTTTAAAGTTTCTTAAAATAAACAGTATTTCATAGTTACACAGTTCATAGTTTTACAATTTACATACAAATTATAATGCAATAATATTATTTGCATTTTGCAATATAAAATATTTCTGGATTTGCTGTTATGAGTAGTAAAAAAAAACTTAATATAAATTTATGTAAATTTTAATAAAACAGAAAAACCCAAATGAAAATCATAGGGATAACTTTATGAAAATCACTTTATAAGCAAATGAAATCATAAATAATATATTGTAAAATTTTTATGTTTATTGTAAAAAAAAAAAAAAACAAACAAAAAACAAACAGAAATAAAATTATTTGTACAGAATAAGAAAAAGAATCACTGAAACTGGACACAAATCATAAAACAAAATTATAAAAATATACATATAATTTTATTTTGGTTGGGTTGTTGTTTTCTACTTAATACGTCAGAGTAATATTGTTCAGAATGTTAAAACATTTTCTGAACATTTTTATCTATTATTTTTTATTATCTACAGCTTGTTGTTAAAGAGAAAGTAACAGTTGCTTTACAAGAATATGTACAAATTATATTGATGACATTAAAAATGTAAAACATTAACTTTGAAGTAAAACTGACCAACTGTTTCTGTTTGGGATAAAATTTAATTCAGTCTGAAGACCGAAACAAATCCTTCGAAAACTTTTAGGGTTGTGAGAATTTAAACTACTGTGTTAAAATTAACTCAGTAGTTTAATGAAAAATCTTTATTTATTCCTGCAAACCAAGTTCATCGTCTCCAAAGTAGACCTCATTCGATACAACACACTTATGCCAATGTTTTTCAAATCCTCGAAACAATTTTTAAAGTCTATTTTCGGAATGACCTTCAAAGCGCTCAACGATTCGGCTTGTATCTCCTCAATCGATTGAAAACTCTGAGATTAGCCAGATGTCACAATGTACTGAATCAGGCGAATACGGTAGTTGTTGAACGATATATGTCGAATTTTGTGCAAAATGGTCCCGAAGTTGCAATGCAGTGTGAGATTGGTGCAATAACCAAAAGTTGTCTGCCTAATTCCTCTGGCCTCTTTTTGTGTATAGCTTCACATAAATAACGCATAACTATCATATACGAGGGCGATCCCAGAAAAAAATACTTTGGTGAAAAGTGGCAACCTTATGAAACATATGTTCTAGGTTCCAAGGCACTTTGTTAGTATTTTTTTTTGTGAACCATCAAAAGTAAACGTTATGTAATACAACTAGTGGAATCTGCTCCTTCGTTTACGAACACCGTAGTGACCGGCCAATTGAGGTGGTTAAGAAACGGTTTAGAAAATTCACAAAATGATTTTGGATGATCGTCGGATAAAGGTGCGCGATGTGATAGGTTTTCCAAAAGGGCTAAACATCGCATATTGGCCGCAAATTTGAAGATGACAAAGCTGGCCGCAAGATGGGTGCAGAAGAAAAAATACGTCGTGAAGATGTTTCAGTAAACCCGAGTCGTGGGTCCATCACTTCACACCTCCGACAAAAGAACTGCGAAAACAATGGACTGAATTGGGAAAATCGTGTCCAAAGAAGTGGAAGAGGGTTCCATCTGTAGACAAGGCTATGGCGTCTGTTTTTTGGGATGCGCGTGGGATATTTTTTCATTGATTGTCTCTAAAAAGGAAAACCAATCAACGGCGAGTTTTATCATAACTTTTTCATGAAACTAAGGAAAAAAGGCCGATGACCAAACTCCACGACTTATTAAAGTTCTTAGTGCTTTATCACGCACCTTATTCGCCAGATTTATCTACTTCGGATTATTTTCTATTTCAAAACTTTAAAAAAATGGCTTGGTGGTTAAAGATTAGCCAACAGTGAAGAGTTGAAGTCAGCGGTTGATGGCTTTTCGAAGGAGCTCGACAGTTCTTACTATAAACAGAGTATCGAAGCTATTGAATATCGCTGGGAAAACGTATCGATATAAAAGATTATGTTGAGAAATAAAGAACATTTTTTCCCAAAATTTTTTGTGTTTTCTATGTCAGGTCGGGTTATTTTTGGGACCGCTCACGAAATATTCGGAAGGAATACACTATGCACTTCACCACAATAATCGAGGAATACTGTTGTATTGTATTGTAAAGGGTTTTTCAATAGGAGCGCTACAAAAGTTTTTTAAATAAAACAAAAACGGTTTTGGATATCAATGAAATTCTTTATTCCTGTCAAACTACGTTCGATGCCATTATGTATGGAAATCGATCTCTTTTGCATGGCTACCACGGGCACGCTTGCAGAAGTCCAGACGTTGAACCCAATTTTCGACGGTTTTCAAGCATAAATCGGCCGATACTGCTGCAATTTCACGTTCGATATTCGTACGAAGTTCATCAATCGTCGCTGGCTTGTTGGCATAGACCATAGACTTGCCCTAGCCCCACAGGAAATAGTCCAACAGCGTCAAATCTCACGACCGAGGCGGCCAATCGACTGGACCATTTCGTGAGATAACACGTTCTCCAAACTTGGTTTCCAATAAATTGATTGTGACATTCGCTGTGTGGCTTGTGGCGCCGTCCTGTTGGAACCACATGTCCTCCAAGTCCATATCATCCAATTGGGGCCATTCACAGTAACGTGCCGGTCTTGATCATCACGGAAGAAGTACGGCCCAATGACGCCGCCGGCCCATAAACCGCACCAAACCGTAATTTTTTCGGGATGCAATGATGACTCGTCCAGTACGTGTGGATTGCTGTCTGACCAATAACGCATATTTTGTTTATTGACGAAGCCATTCAGCCAGAAATGAGTCTTATCGCTGAAGATGATTTTTCGATGAAAATCCGAATCATTTTCAAGTTGTTGCTCAGCCCAATTCACGAACATACGACGCTTCTGGTGGTCAAGCGGCTTTAGTTCTTGCGTCAGTTTGATCTTGTAAGGATGTAGGCCAAGATCTTTTCGCAAAATTCGCCACAACGACGTCACAGAGATGCCCAACGCTTGAGAACGACGTGTGAGAGACACATTTGGACTTTCTTCAACTGAAGCCTCAGCGGCAGCAATATTCTCGACACTACGGGCACTTCTTTGTCTCACTGGCACGGGAACATTTTGTACTGTGCCTGTGGATTCAAATTTTTCCACTAGACGCTCCATTGTTGATCTGCTAGGACGATTATGACGACCATAAATTGGACGTAGCGCTCTCAACGTTGAGGCCACTGACTCCGAATTTCGGTAGTAAATTTTAATAATTTCGACTCGTTGTTGGCTCGTATATCTTTCCATCATGAAATGGCAAACCTTATTGAAGAGAAATATCAAAAGAGCGGCAAGAAATATGGCGTCGTTTGCTGTCCCTGTCTTTCTACTTTTGTAGCGTCCCTGTTGAAAAACCCTTTATTGTATAAAAGAGGTGACGAAAGTACTGCGACCAAATGATCTATTGTACTGCCCTCTGCTAATAGTTTGTTCCTATAAAATCTCACCCAATCCTGAAGCCCTCGGAAATTCGAGGATGTTGGTTGGTTCCAATGGTTTTATTTCGCTCCCTGGTATTTGGAAAGAACCCAGGTGCTTTTTCCTCTTATCCATTAAAACTTCACAATCCCCCAGTATGTGCTCCGCTGATTCTGCCTTCTCATCGCACAATCTGCACATGGGGTTCGCTTCAATTCCTAGCTCAGATGCCCCCTGAGCCTACAGTGACCAGTTAGAATCCCGGTTAGTATTATCAGTCCGTTCTTTGACAGTCCGATACATGATTCAAATCTCTTACCGTTGTAGTTACCTAACAAGAGTTTTGATTGACTTAAGCCTAGGTGGCTCGAGAAACGCTCCTGTCTGATATGATTCTCACATTCTCTGAGTATGCCTTCCCATACTCCTTTTCCTATTCCACAAAACGGTTCCGGCCCCATTAGCTTTGTGGAAGCTCCCTTTCTGGCAAGCTCATCCGCTTGCTCATTTCCCCGAATCCCAATATGTACCCAACAAAGGCTGACCTTATTGTGTCTGCCTAGCTCATTCAGCCTTTGCAGACAGTCCCATACTAACTTAGAGTTTTCTATATAGGAGCCTATAGCAGCTTGACTATCTGATAATATGGTTATGTCCTGTCTTTTGTACTTCCTATTTAAGTTAATCTGTGCACATCTATCGATGGCATAAATTTCCGCCTGGAAAATACTCGTATGTATTCCCATTGATTCGTAGTATTTGGTTCTAAGCCCAAAGACTCCCGCCCCTGTTCCATTTCCGATCCTTGACCCGTCCGTGTACCATTTGATCGTATCCTCCTTTAGAGAATATGCTGTACTCAAACTATTCCTTTTTATTACTAAGTTTGTGACAAAGTTTTTCTTAAAATCGTATTTCTTCTCAGTCCTCTCCATTGGACAATCTAGGAGGGAGTAATCTTTAACTTGACTTATTCGGACTTATTCGGTTCCATTGCCCTTCATAAAGCCTGCTTATAGGTTTATCCTCCTTTATCCTGATTGTCGTTACCAGGGCTTTCTTTTGCACCACTATATGTAGTGGGCTTTGATCCAAGAGTACTTCAAGTGATGGCGTTGGGCACGTCTTCATTGCACCCGTTATCCCAATACACGCTAGAGGAATACTGTCAAAATGACCTTGATTTTTGAACGACTTTGGCGTGATCTTTTCGGTGTGGCTTCTCCATTTACACCATTTTTATTTGATTGGTCGGTTGTTTCGGTGTTGTAGATATAGATCCTGGGGCCAAATCACCGCATTCGTTATCGAAATTTTACGGTCGAAATCATTTTTTTATTTCCCAAATAAAATGTTAAGAATAAATTTTCTTTGTGACAGTTGAAGAATTATGGCCTCTGGTTACGAAGAAAAGCGAATCGTGGTCGAGCGTTTGTCAGTATATGGAATTTCGACTGATTTTACGTCATATCGAATGCGGTGATTTGGCCCCTGGTCTCATCACCTATAATGATATGTTTCATTTCGTTCTGGTAGTAAGAAAGCGTTGTTTCAGAGATATAAAAGCGACACTGTTTCTCTAATTGTCAATCGACCAATTGTCAGCACCAAATCTTTGATTTCATTGACGTGATGTCCATCAGTCCATGTTTTTACTGCTTTCTTGCGACTGTTTGTACCACCTGCAAACATTTTTTTCCGGCATAGACTGGGCACCGAAAGCCTTCTACAAAATGTTTAACGTTTCTGTGGCAGATATTTCATTCCGTAAAAAAAATTTAATGGAACTTCTGTGTTCAACAAACTTAGACATCGTTTTGATTGTTTAGAAAAAACGAGTGTCATTATTGGACCAATGAAGTAATTGACCTGTCAAAAAAAGTACTGCCAACATTAAATATTTCTCCAAATCGATAAACCCACAATGGCACAGTATTAAAAGAATTTATCAAGCCAATTATTCTAAAGTCATTTCTAATGAAGCGAAAACCGGTAAAAAGAGCTAGGATTTGATGTCGCTTTTTAAGTATACACCATTAAAAAGACGTATAAAATACCTTAAAAACAGTACTGACGACCTGAAATATTTCTCCCACGAATTTAAAAATTAAAAGTCACCTTTTCATTTGGGCACAGTTTGAAAAGAATTTATTAACCGAATTGTTCTAAAGTTAGAAAAACTTATTTCTGATTGTCTGAACCAACATTGTCAACTTTTTGCATGCATAAACCGCAAAAATGGACCTCACAAAGCGCTTACTGAAACTCAGTAGAAAGCGCTTGGGATTGAAGTTACTTTTTAAGTGTATATTATTTAAAGAAAATATAAAATACGTGAACAATTTTTATTACAACTGTTCATTTCCCAATAAAAAAACTTATCAGTTTTATTCCTCATTTCAGGCCTAGTATGGTTTTTATATAAAATTTTGACTTTGTAGTGAATTCATTTTATTAGAAATATTTAAAGGAATTTTTAGTTCGCACATCAATAATTTTACAATTTTAGTCCACATTTAATATGTCTTAAAGAATTATGGGAATTATTTTTTAGGGAATTTTAAAAATTTCATTGGACTTAATACTCTTTCGACTTCAGTGTTTGAGTATGGAAAAGTCAATATTTCCGATATGTAAAAAATAGGGAAAGTAATATGCAAGTAAAACAGAATTAATTATTTGCTTATCTACAAAAACAAATACTGTTGAGATTTTACCCACATTGAGAAGTCATTATGAATTATATATTCTTTTATATAGAAAATATATATTTTTCTTGGGGAAAAAGATAAGGGCACTTCTGGTTTTCGAACATAACAAAAATAACTAAAAAATATTGCACTAGTTCCTATTTCAATACGTTTACAGTTTGTCTAATACGTTGTTGACGATCCTTTGTTGCTCAAGACTGCTCGGCATCGTTTAGGAATTGACCCGACCAAGTCTTAATAGACTGATACCGATACTGTCAGCCAAGTTTTGGATTCTCTCCTCGAATCGCTGTCTTTACTACATTCCACAAATTTTCTATGGGCTTAGTATCCTGGGATTGTGGTGGTCACTCTAGGATAATGAGTTTATTGTCCTTAAACCGCGCCTTTGTGCAGTTTGTCATGTGTTTAGGATCATTGTCCTGTTGGAACACCCATTTCATATTAGTTTGTGCTATTATCAGGAAAATCGGTTATGGGAAGGAGGAAAGAGGGCGTAGTGTTTGAGGATAGTTGACTTAAATTTCATTAGATTGTACCTGTCGGGAAAGACTTGTGTGGGGTGTTTATATCACATATGGCTAGTTCGACCGATGAACGAATTTTCCCTGTAATGCGTTGTGCGGTCAACTGGACATAGACTAAAAATGGATGTGATCTACTAGAGAAAGTGTAAAGCGAACTGAAACTCGGACACTTGGAATGTTTTCGCTAATCTCAGTAGAACATATCCCCTGGTAGTATCTATAGAACAGTGTTACACAACTCACATTCGGAGGATGTTCCTACGAGTCAATAGTGTTGGCTACCTTACTGTTATTAATGAGCATCAACGCCCACCTTTGCACACGGTCCAGTAGCTCCAAAATAGACTTTGAAGCTCCTGCCCATATATAGGAGTTGTATTCCATTTCGGTCGGATGTAGGTGGTATAGATTTTAAGGAGATCCGAAGGAGTGAAGTAATTTTTACACCGTTTTAGAAAACCAAGACACTTGAATGCTTCTTTCGACACTTGAAAAACATGCTCGTTCCAACGAACATCACATTGAATTCTCATGCCTAGAACATCAAGAGTATCCGATTCCTCAATACCTATACCACCCATATATACAGATGACATTGTTGAATCCATTGCACTATGGGTCAACAAACAACATTGAGTCTTCTGCGCATTAAAATCAACCTTAGTCGCTTTACCCTACACAGAGATTGTTTACATGTCTTGTCCACCAAAAGTCTTGGCCTACAATTGAATGAAAATGAATGACAAATATTGCTGTCATCTGCAAAAGAGTGTATAGAATTGAAAGTTTTACTAAGAAGGTCGTTCAGAAATATAAGGAAAAGGAAGTAGAAATAACAGAACCTAGGAGTACCTCTGAATTAAGCTGAAATTCATTGGATGAGACCCCATCAATAAAAACACGTATTGTGTGGTCTCTGAGAAAACTCGATATAAATAGGGAGA
This sequence comes from Cordilura impudica, assembly GCA_963682025.1. Classification (NCBI taxonomy): domain Eukaryota; kingdom Metazoa; phylum Arthropoda; class Insecta; order Diptera; family Scathophagidae; genus Cordilura; species Cordilura impudica. Next base: position 77,751,140 of record OY821517.1, read on the forward strand.
AATCAATACCTACTCCAAATGCAATAAGCTTTGATATCAATGCAACGTGCCAGACGCGATCGAACGCCTTGGAATTATCTAGACCGACCAGTTTATTTTCACCAAAATTTTGAATGTATCGATTCCAGTGCTCAGAAAGTAGATCTCCCGTAGTACGATTTCTACGGAAGCCATACTGTCGATTATTAAGAAGTGAGTTGGCCTCTAGGTAGTTGATAAGATGGTAATTGATCATACTCTCCATCACATTTAAGAGCGCTGATCAGATTGCAATTGGACAGTACTTTTCAGCGTTATTAGCTTCACCCTTTTTAGGGATTGATGGGACATTGGCAACCTTCCAGCAAGAGGGAAAGACTTCCGTACGCTATGAAAGGCTGACAACGTTGACCAATGGACTAGCCAGATTCGAAGAGTACTGTTTCAGCACCAGTGCTGGTATACCATCCGGCCCCGGAGACTTATTTACGTTAGGATCCGAAAGAACCCATTTAAGTGCACGTGGTCGGAAGAATATTTTAGGTATAATACATGATACCCTTTCAAGAATTTAAATACAATCTATTGCCTTCATAATGTAGCACTCCCAGACCATTGCATCAAAAATGCTCCCCACAACATCATGTTATAATGTTTATTTGTTTTAACAGTAACTTTGAGGTTCTATGATGTGTTAGCAGTTCTTCTTAGGAGATGAACACCTTGATCTGAGTTAAAAAAATTAATATGTATTAGGCCGTTTTCCTTTAGGCCAATTGACATTCTTTTCACCAAATTTTAATCTTTGTTGTGCGTTCTTCTTAGACAACACGTGTACTTTTCTGGGGTTTTGGCCTTTAAGGTTTCCAAGAATAAGTAGTTTGCGGATTGTTGATATATCAACATCAGTATTTAAGTCACTTCTTCTTTTCACTGTGGGTGAAATTTTGAGTTTTCTTAATGTTTATTTGTTTTAACAGTAACTTTGAGGTTCTATGATGTGTTAGCAGTTCTTCTTAGGAGATGAACACCTTGATCTGAGTTAAACAAATTCATATGTATTACGCCGTTTTCCTTTAAGCCAATTGACATTCTTTTCACCAAATTTTAATCTTTGTTGTGCGTTCTTCTTAGACAACACGTGTACTTTTCTGGGGTTTCGGCCTTTAAGGTTTCCAAGAATAAGTAGTTTGCGGATTGTTGATATATCAACATCAGTATTTAAGGCACTTCTTTCTTATTTATTTGGAAGAGGTTAGATTTTTTTACACAGCGCACAATTCTTCTTTTCACTGTGGGTGAAATTTTGAGTTTTCTACCGCATTTTTCTTTGTTTAGTTCCCATTTACCAGCTTTTATACCATTGTTTTTGAAGCTCCCAGTATCTCTAGACCTTACTATACGAATTTTCCTCGTTAAACAAATTTCAATAATTCGTTGAGTCACATTATCGTAGAGCTTGTTTGGCTAGTAGATAAAACAAAATATGAAAAATGAGCCTATGTCCTCATTAATTCGCACTAGTGATTTTAGAAGAACAGTAATTTTTTGGGGAATGTGTGCAATTACTTGGTAATTTTGTCATGGAATTTGTTTTTCTAATCTACAATAAATGCTCAAAGCTTATTGCATTTGGGGTCGGTAATGACTTCTCTCGATTTATATCGAGTTTTCTCAGAGACCGAACAATACGTGTTGTTATTGATGGGGTCTCATCTAATGAGTTTCAGCTTAATAAAGGGGTACCCCAAGGTTCCGTTCTTTCTGAACGACCTTCTTTATCAAACTTTTAATTCTATATACTCCTTCACAGATGACAGCAGCATTTGTCCAAGCCTCTTGGGGATTTGGGGCAAAAGGCAGACAATGAATGACACACTCAATCAAGACCTGTTAACAATCTCCGAGTGGGGTAAAGCGAATAGGGTTTATTTTAATGCGCTTAAGACTCAATGTTGTATGTTGACCCATAGGGCCATGGAATCAACAATGTAATCTGTGTATATGGGTGGTATAGGTATTGAGGAATCGGATACTCTTGATGTTCTAGACATGATAATTCAATGTGATGTTCGTTGGAACGAGCATGGTTTTCAAGTGTTGAAAGAAGCATTCAAGTGTCTTGGTTTTCTAAAACGGTGTAAAAATTACTTCACTCCTTCTGATCTCCTTAAAATCTATACCAATTACATCCGACCGAAAATGGAATACAACTCCCATATATGGGCAGGAGCTTCAAAGTCTATTTTGGAGCTACTGGACCGTGTGCAAAGGAGGTCGTTGGCGCTCATCAACGACAGTAGGGTATCCATCTGATTGATTCATTGGAACATCGTCGGAATGTGGGTTGTGTAGCACTGTTATAGATATTACCATGGGAAATGTTCTTCTGAGATTAGCGAACTTATTCAAAGTGCCCGAGTTTCGGTTCGCTCTACCCGCTTCTCTAGTAGATCACATCCGTTTGTAGTCTATTTTCCAGTTGACCGCACAACGCATTACAGAGAGAATTCGTTTATCAGTCGAACTATGTGGAATAAACTCCGTTTTTCCAGACAGTTATAATGTAATAAAATTTAAGTCAAATAAAATATCCACAACCACTCTCTCCTCCTTCCCATAACCTATTTTCCTGAAATCAACACAATGCATTGCATTTGTAGGGACATCCCCTGAGTGGTGGTTAACAAAAAAAAAAAAAAAAAAGATTATTCCCGTTACTTGCCGCCAATTCTCTCTAACTTATTTTTTCATCATATTTTGAACGTACACTTATTATTTTTCACACAACTGTATCTCGTAACGTAATTTTATAGTTCAAAAAACGTTTATTAATTCATTGACTGACTTTTTGAAGTTAAGTATTTCGATCTAAAATAAATGAGTTCTGTTTCGATTTTTTCAATTTACTTAGTTTTAAAGACAATTTTCGCAATTTCTTTTTTACCTTTCATAATTTCTTTAATAAATAAAAACATCTTTTAAATTTTTTTTAATATGAACTGTTGTAGTTAAGAAAAAACGCTAAAAGCACTTAAAAATGAAAAACAAAAATTAACTTTTTGGGTCGTTAAAAGGCAGGCGCTGTATCTAGCGCGAAAAACGTTATGCTGGCACCGCTGGTCTGAATGGCAGTTTGATTGTTAAAACATAATTTTAATTGCAGCCGTCTATATCGATTTTACAAAATAACCACAGACCGGTTTTCTCTGTTAAAAAAAAAAAAAAGTTGACAATTCGACTTATAGACCATAATGTTTCATTTAGAAAAAAAATCGTACTCATATAAAAAAAAAAATGAAATCAAATACATTGGAGCTAATAAAAACTTCAATTGCTTTTTACTGCTTCAGTGAGAAAACTTTTTATAGATCTGTGTCCTTTATTTTTGGCTAAAATGTTTGGAAAGAGTTTTATTTTTGTTAGAAATGTCCTTACAAATGCTTTCAAGCACAAACGTCATGCGTTATTTATTTTGTTGTATTTGTTGTTGATTATTGTTGACCAAACAAAAGATTTAGTTTTGACACTAACAAAAAGATATTCGCTTTATATGAGATTATTTATACCCTATACCACTATGTGGTTTGGGTATAATGACTTTGTGCTGCTGTTTGTAACAACCAAAAATATTTTACCTAGACCCATCTTTAATTATACCGATCGAATCAGAATCACTTTCTGAGTTGATTTAACAATGTCCGTCCGTCCGTCCGTCCGTCCGTCCGTCCGTCCGTCTGTGTGTCCATGTAAAGCTTGTAATCAAACTGCAGGTCGCAAATATCAATATATTTTGATGAAATTTGGTATATAAGCTTTTATCGGCCATGAGATGAACGCTATTGAAATTGGTGAACATCGGTCCATGTTCAGACCTAGCCCCCATACAAATTACCCATATGAAATCGACATAAATTGCCATAAGATCCAAATTGTCATATAGATCTTACTCAAATTGGGTTTGTATGCGTTCATTACATCCACTAATGAGTAGTCCAAAAATGATCCCTTTGACCCCATATAGCGCTGCTTCCCGATCTTCACTTAAATCTATTAAAAAACAAAAATATTGCACTGATTCTTCTCAAATTTTGTTTGTACATATTTTTGCAAAATACAAGAGACTTTACCAAACATGATCAGGATCGGTCCATTTTTGGACATAGCCCCTTTATAGATATAGCATCCGATATGAACTTTTTCATATCTGCAGCCAAAAAAATTAATAAAAATCCCACTCAAATTTGGTTTTTGCTTATTTTCAATGTCCAGTTAGTTGGGGCTAAGAGATAGGGTTTCTAAACGCATGGTATAGGGTATCGTATAGTCGGTCTAGACCGACTATAATTTTCTTACTTGTTTTTTATTTCCTTAGCTGGAGTTGCATTTTAAGTGTTGCATCAATATATTGTGTGTAATATTTTTTGGGTTTTATTTTTATTTATATTTTTATTTCTCTTGGACATTTTTATTATTGTCTTGTTACATTAGTTTTTTGGGTTTTTCTCAGTTCAAAAAAAAAAAAAAAAAAAAAAACAATATAGACAAGAACGACATTTCGAAGCCATAAACACACATTAAACCAACAAGACCCATTTGTTATTTGCTTGTTAACAACATAGTTCTATATTGAGTTTGGGTATGAGAAATAGCAAGGAAAGATAGAAAATTTATCCAATTTAATCCGTTGTATGTTTGGTTGTAATTGTTTAAAGTAAGGACTACTACACATGAAGAGATGTAAAAATAGGATTATATATATTTTTAAATTTAATAACCTTTTTTTAAATTATCAAAAGAAAAATCTGTTTTTCTCGTGGCCCTGCACAGTTTTATCCTGTCCAATACCTCTCAACTGATCGTAATTCGGCGAAAATAGATGAATTGTGCTCTTTTTCATAGCGGCAGCTGGCCTAACAACGATTTAGTAGCGTTACGGTTTTTTGTCTTTCCTCTATGGAAATTTCACCATTTATGGTCCTCGGTTTCTTACCACAGGAACATATTGTCTATCAAACCACTTTTTTTTTGACTTGAATTTTTTCTTGGAATGATTAGTAGCATCTGCACGACTTCATGCTCTATAAAAATATGTTCATCATCCATGATAACGCAACACCTTTTCATTTGACTGGTGTTCGTTTAGACGATGGCTTAGGGTTTTTGCTGATACACTTTTTTTTAGCAGTGCGATCAGGACACACTTAAGCTCGTAATTATTTTAATCCATCACTATGTTTCACATTTCGCACAAAATTTTATGATCTCTTAATTTTAGTAGCGACCGCATGGGTTGAAATGGGATGATCCATTTTTAGTACATTCCCTTCTGAACACGATAATTAAAATTTTTGTAAATTGTTTTAAAAAATTTTTTTGCACTTGTTAAATAATTTTACTTCATTCCAATAATTAAAACATTTAAAAACAAGTATGAGTGTTAAATTCGGCTATGCTAAATCTTTGATGACCTCCACCTGTTGGGTATAGCATTTTAATACAGTTGCCGATCTTAACTTTTAGATTCTAATACCGTTTGAATTTAAATATGATTGTTTTTCTGTTTCTGACCACTATTTTTATAGTTTATAATTATTTGTTTTTTTTTTCTTATAAGAACAACGATATTTTATTTTGTAGGACGCACAGTGGGTGAAAATCGTTTTTCATTGGCCAAAATTCTGTAACTTTTGAAATATTTTAGTAATTTTATTTTACTGGATAGATATTTAGTTGATCTTGACTCAGTTTTAATTTTATTAAAATTGATTAAGTGTTTTTTAAGGGATTTTAGGTCAAAGTTTACCTTTTGATTTTTTTTTTTTGTAATTTTAGCGTGAAATATGGTTTTTATTATTTATTTATTAAAAAAATGTCATATTTGGATTTTAATAATAATTATAAGCATTTTTTATACCCTATACCACTATGTGGTTTGGGTATAATGACTTTGTGCTGCTGTTTGTAACAACCAAAAATATTTGACCATCTTTAATTATACCGATCGAATCAGAATCACTATCTGAATCAGAATCACTATCTGATCCGATTTAACGATGTCCGTCCGTCCGTCTGTGTGTCCATGTAAAGCTTGTAATCAAACTGCAGGTCGCAAATATGAATATATTTTGATGAAATTTGGTATTTAATCTTTCATCGGCCATTGGATGAACGCTATTGAAATTGGTCAGAATCGGTCCATGTTCAGACCTAGCCCCCATACAAATGCCCCCTATGAAATCAACATATATTGCCATAAGATCCAAATTATCGTACAAATCTTAGTCAAATTGGGTTTGTATGTATATATTACATCCAATAATCAGTGGTCCAAAAATGATCCCTATTGGACTCTTAGTCATAGGCCCCATATAGAGCTGCTTCCCGATCTTCACTTAAATCTATCAAAAAACAAAAATATTGCACTGATTCCTCTCAAATTTTGTTTGCATATATTTTTGCAAAATACAAGAGACTTTACCAAACATGGTCAGGATCGGTCCATTTTTAGGCCTAGTCCCCATATAGATATATCATCTGATATGAACTTTTTCATATCTGCAGCCAAAAAAATTAATAAAAATCCCACTCAAATTTGATTTATGCTTATTTTCTATATCCAGTTTGTTCGGCCTGAGAGATAGGGTCTCTAAACGCATGGTATAGGGTATCTTATAGTCGGTCTATACCGACTATAATTTTCTTACTTGTTTTATAATAGGATTTTTTTTAATGTTTACACTCAACAAATTTTTACACTAAAAAAAAAAAAAAAAAAAAAATCAACTGGAAATTTTGCTATTACTACTGAAAAATTGCTGCCAAAAAATTTTCCAAAAAAATTATTACAAAAAAAAAAAAAAAAAAAAAAAAAAAAAAAATCAGCTGAAAAATTAAAAATTTTTTCCTCTCAAATTTTCAAATTTGTTTACACTTAAGGAATATTTACACTTAAAAAAAAAAAAAAAAAAAAAAAGTATTATCTAAAAATTTTATTATTACTACAGAAAAATTTATTATTTTTTGCTGTCAAATTTGTTAATTTTAGCAAAATAAATCTGCTGAACATTAGCGCAATGATTCTGATTTTGATATGAAAACAAGGGTTTTTATTTTTATACCCTATACCACCATGTTGTCAGGACACAAAGCCATTAGTGCTGATGTTTGTAACTACCAAAAATTTATAACCTAGACCAACCTTTTATTATACCGATCGAATCAGAATCACTATCTGATTCGATTTAACGATGTCCACCCGTCCGTCTGTCCGTCTATGTGTCCACATAAACCTTGTAATCAAACTACAGGTCGCAAAAATTAACATATTTTGATGAAATTGGTATGTAAGCTTCTATCAGTCCCGCTATTGAAATTGGCGAAAATCGGTGCATGTTCAGACATAGTCCCCATACAAATGACACCTATGAAATCGACTTAAATTGCCATGTGATCCAAATTATCATATAGATATCGGCCAAATTGGGTTTGTGTGTGTTTATCACACCCATTAATCAGTAGTCGCAAAATAAACCCTATAGGAAGGACCATTCTTAGTCATAGCCCCCATATAAAGCTGCTTCCCGATCTTCACTTAAATTTATCAAAAAACAAAAATATTGCACAGATTTTTCTGAAATATGGTTTGTATATGTTTTTGCAAAAAATAAGTGACCTTACCAAATATGGTCAGGATCGGTCCATTTTTCGACCTAGTCCCGATGTAAATATAGCATTTGGTATCAACTTCTTCATATTCAAAGGAACACAAAAATAACGATGTCACTCAAATTTGGTTTATGCTTATTTTCTATATCGAATTAGTTGTGTCTAAGAGATAGGGTCTCTAAACGCATGGTATAGGGTATCGTATAGTCGGTCTATACCAACTATAATTTTTTTACTCGTTTGAAGCTTTCTTATTTATTAAAGCATTTCATACATATGTGGGTAAGAAAACCTTTTAAAAACAAAAACAGCAATAGATTTTAATTGCATTTGTAACAATGGTAGGTTCTGTTTATTATTATTTTTTACTAATACTATGTTTTTTGTACTTAAATAACAATAAAGGGCAATTATTATTACTAGCAGATTCCAGCCCTCGAAATTCGAGTGCAAATTCTAGGAAATTTTATTTTTCCCTAAAGGTAGGCTAATCAATTATAGCCAATTCACAAATCAACACAAAAAAAATCATTTTTATTAAAAATTAATAAATTTAATAAACACACAATAGCATTGTATAATTTTATGTGTGTGTTAATAGCAACTTTAAGTGCAATTTACTCAAAATAAAGGGAAAAAATTAAAAATCTGCAAAACGGCTAAAAAGAAATACCTTTCAAATAATATACGTTTGGTCAAAATCGGGATAAAACGGTAGAACAACACATCAGTCACAAGAAATCGCCTAGCCTATTAATATTATAGAAGATTATTCTTGTGATTCAAATATTTTTTGCAAATATTCCATATTTTGTTCTGTGTTATTTCTGTTCTTTAGTAGTTTTTTGACTTCTTCATCTAAATCCCGATGTTCCACTTTCCATTGATTTCGAATACTGGAGATGAACGAATCTGACGTTGCCAATAGTATATTAAATAGATCTTCATTTGTGGAATTTCGTTAAATTTATCTAGTATTGTGCTCTCTATAAAATCTGTAATCCTTATTTCATTTTTCCTGAGTCTCTGATAGATCGCCAAGTGGCACCAATTGATATTTAATGACATCTGAATGATAAAGGATTTTGTAAACTGTTGCAGACATATTTCTCCATGGGTAGTTGGTTGTATATATTTTTGCAGTTTCCTTAGCATAATCTCCAAATTTTCTAGAGTCAATTTCTTCATTGCACGCAAGTACTTTTAGAATTATTTTAAATCTGATAATAAGGTTTAAATTCACTCCTGTTATTTTAAATGCTGTTTCTGTATCTGAAAAGAATCTTCTTGCGGTATTGCCATCATTTCTGTTGCCTGTCCCTTGTTTTGGCTGATCTATAATCAATCCAAATTTGCGATATTCATCTTGAACAAGTTTCTGTTTTGAACTTCTTAACTCTTTGTTGGTTTCGTTGTTTCGTATTGTTCCTGAAGACCCGAAATCCAAATCGTTAGTGATTTTTAAAACACAAATTTAACACATTATTGTATGTATAATTAAAGGGCTGTTTAAATTACCATAATTTACAATTTTTTTTGAGTAATTTCATTAAAATTTCATGAGTCGCCACGGGTGCAAAAGTATATACAGGGTCAAAGAGGACACTTTCACCTTTCTCTGGGTGATATAAGTTTCTTGTTCCTCTTTGTTCCCTAGAAGTTATATACCACTAAAGTTTAAACTTGGCAAAAATAAAGTTGTTCAATAAATACTAGCAGATTCCAGCGCTCGAAATTCGAGTGCCATTTCTAGGCAGTTTTATTTTTCAACTTAGCCAATTCACAAACCAACACTTTTGTGGTTTATTATTATTGTGAATGAAGGTAACAAACTCATTAACAAACACATTAACAAATTTAATAAACACACACATGGCATATGTATAATTTTATGTATGTGTTAGTAGCAAATTTAAATGCAATTTACTCAAAACAAAGGAAAAAATTGTAAAGTCTGTAAATCTGGTGAACAGCTAAAAAGAAAGACCTTTCAAATAATATACGTTTGGCCGAAATCGGGATAAAACGGTAGAACAAAACATCGGTCACAAGAAATCGCCTAACCTATTAATATTATTGGTTTCATAACGCCCCTAATATTAAACAGTTGGGCTATGACCACTTACAGCAACTAAAGACTGCAATCCTACCAACCTTGTAAGAAGAACCGCAGGTCAATATCGGTGATAACTTGCGAGTAGTAACCATTTATTTTTGATATAAACAGAAAAAAAAAGAAAAACAAGTACCATGGCTTAGAGACCCTATCTCTTCGGTCCAACTAAGTTGATATAGAAAATAAGCATAAACCAAATGTGAATGGCATTGTTAATAATTTTTTTGGCTGCAGATATGAAAAAGTTCATATCGGATGCTATATTTATTTGGGGACTAGGTCGAAAAATGAACCAATCCTGACCATGTTTGGTAAAGTCATCTATATTTTTAAAAAATATATACAAACCAAATTTGAGAAAAAACTGTGCAATATTTTTGTTTTTTGATAGATTTAAGTGAAGATCGGGAAGCAGCTCTATATGGGGCCTATGACTAAGAATTGTCCTATAGGGATTATTTTTGGACTACTGATTAATGAATAAAATAAACACATACAAACCCAATTTGATTGAGATCTATATGATAATTTGGTTCTTAGGCAATTTATGTCGATTCCGTATGGATCATTTGTATGGGGACTAGGGTTTACCAATTTCAATAGCGTTAATCCTATGGCGGGTAAAAGCTTAAATATCAAATTTAATCAAAATATATTCATATTTGCGACCTATAGTTTGATTACAATGTTTACATGGACACACAGACGGACGGACAGACGGACGGACGGACATTGCTAAACCGACTCCGAAACTGAGTCGATCGGTATAATAAAATATGGGTCTAGACCAAACCACATAGTGGTATAGGGTATATTAATCACCTTTTTCTGAGATTAAAAAACAGGTGAGTGTGACAGCATGCCACGCCCACAATTAACAATAGTTTAACCTAATTTTTTGACTACCTTAATCTGTATATATTAGCTACAAAATGACATTAAAATTTAAAAAATCGGTGACGAGAAAAAATTAGACTTTTGGCCAATGAAATCTGAGCCGAAATAAATGTACCGCCAAAATCACTCATGAATTGTTCTCGAAAAAAAAAATAGTCACGGGTATTCTGCGTTCTTGGGGAGTATAACTTTCCATGGCTTGTCCACGTGTATTCTGTATTTGTTTACTTCACAAATATCAGAGCAAAACTGATAGTTACCGCCATTTGCTAAAGTTATAGCATCCTCCAATAGGGTGATACATTTTGGGCTACCTTATTTAGTTGCCTGGATTTATGTAAAAGTTTTTAGCTGATGTGATTGAACATAGTTAGTGAGATCACATGCAATGTTGGCCAAAAGTTTGAGGCACTCTGTTCAGGCCTGAATGATGGTTGGATGGTCACCTTAAAACATTGGATCTTTGGCGACAATAATTTCGTAATAAGTTTGAATGCTTGGCACCTAGATGGCGCTAATGTCATTACTAAGTTTATTTTTTATGACATTCTTCAACGCAAAGAGCGGTTTCTACATTTTGTTTTTTTTTTTTATTATCGTTGTAAACTTTCTTGCTAGAAGGTGACTTTGTTTGCTCGCGGTTAGAAATCGATCTTTGAACTAAAGTCGCAATTTTGTATTTTCTTTTCTTGGAATCGACGCAATAAATGGAAGGTGTTTATACTCCATCATACTTTTTTCGATTTTTCAAAGCTTCTACGGTTCCAGATTGTTTGGCTTTAATAGCCTCTGAAAAAGAAGGATTCAACTTGGAGTTTTTTTTACAGCTATTTCCTCTGTATTTGTTTTTCTAAACACTCCAAATTGATCCACCTTACACAACTTTAAGCTTAATCAACATATTCTGTCATCGTAATAGGGGTTATAACCTAATAATGGAAATCGGTTAATGCACCATAAATTCTTTTTAAAGACACAGAGATGTGAAGACATAAATAATATTGATTTCAGATATTTTGATAAATAGTAAGTGGAGAAATATGGCTTATTTTTCCAAAATTCAGGCGGATACCGATTTCAAATTTTTCTTCAACATAATGGTCTGTATGATTAATATAAAATCCCTAAAATGTTTAAACGAAACGCATAATTCAAAATGATCCTCTTAAGGGGGGTGAAAAAGAAAAGTGCAACACGTAATGACATTTAAAGTATCTCACGTATATGACACTTGTTTTGTTGTATTGTCAAGTTAGTTTTGTTGTTGTCGTTGTTTTAAGTAAATGTTGTTTTATTTCTTGTTTTACCCATAATTCAACAGTCATTGCAAAAGAATTTTGAATTACAGAATAACAAACAAACATTTTTCCACAAATTTTACCACGTACAAAAAAAAAAAAAAAAAAAAAAAAAAAAAAAAAGAAAAAAATTTACTAAATGCATCTCTAATAAATGATATAAAAAGTTTTGAAAAGTTTCATAAGACACCAAGAAGCAACCACTAACTAAACAAAACTAAAACAATTGCTGCAGTGTAAGTGGTTTGTAACATCCTGTCCTGAGAATAGTCAAATGCAAGCAACAAGCTTCACTTCCTGTGCCCGGTTCCAAATGATATGCTGTTTGTGTTGTTTTTGTTGCTAAATGTTAATATTCTTTAAAGAAAAAGTTGAAAGTTGAATAACTTGCCAATGCTATGACAATGAACGCAAAACGATGAATATCAAACGCATTCAGCAATTGTGGGAGAGTAGTAGTGGGGCCCTATTATTGAATGGTAGTTTTAAAAAAAAATCTTCTTATATTTGTTGTGGTTGTTTGGCAAATAGAATAAAAAGTACAATAATTTTTGAGTGAATATCTAGATTTCCATTTTAACTGAAACTATCATCTTTATTTCCCCCCTTAAATAAGATAGCTAGTAGGTATGGGGGGGGGGGGGGGAGCTGACAAGTAAAGTACTAAAACGGAAATACGTTTGTATTTTGTATTTCCTGTTTAACACACAAAGTCCACTGTTTTTTTGGTTAGTTTTTGTTTTCATGGCTCTTAAACTTTGTTGAAAAGCTATTGCATTTTTTTGTACTTTTTTGTGTGTTCGTAAAATGCAAATAAAAATTTTTTGTTTTTGCTGCAGTCACAGTTATTCAGTTGGAGATCTTTGCAAAAGTTTTAGTAGAAATATCAAAAAGAATAAGGTTTTTGAACTCTCATCTTTTATTTTTGCAGAAAAAATGGAAAGAGTTTGAATTTTTACTTTAAAGCTTGACCTTCGAATGCTAAAAATTTTCCTTAAGGTTTTTTTTTTTTTTAATATGAGTTGAATGAGACCTTCGAGTTTTGTTTTACAAAAGAGTTGAGGCATTCCAAAGGATACGTCTATTTTTGGTTATATCTTTTAGACACAATTTACATACCTATGTTTACTTCCGCAGGAAAATTATCCTGTATTTTTGAAGGTGTAAGAGAAAGAGCCTACAGGAAACCAATAGCACCATTTTTTTTGCACTTTAAAATGGTAATACTTTTAGATTTTTTTTAAGGGAAACACTACATATTTACCCAATCTTAAATTTGATTTAAAAATGGAGTTCTCGTCTAAACCTAAAAGGGCTTATATACAGAGTGCCCATCAAACTGAAAGTCAATAGTACATAAGACATTATTACCCAATCAAAAAAAAAAAAAAAAAAAAAAAAAAAAAAAAAAACGTAAGAAAATTATAGTCGGTCTAGACCGACTATACGATACCCTATACCATGGTTTAGAGACCCTATCTCTTCGGTCCATCTAATTCGATATAGAAAATAAGCATAAACCAAATTTGAGTGGCGTTGTTATTATTTTTTTGGCTGCAGATATGAAAAAGTTCATATCGGGTGCTATATTTATATGGGGACTAGGTCGAAAAATGGACCGATCCTGACCATATTTGGTAAAGTCACTTATATTTTAAAAATATATAAACAAACCAAATTTGAGAAAAATCTCTGCAATATTTTTGTTTTTGATAGATTTAAGTGAAGATCGGGAAGCAGCTCTATATGGGGCCTATGCCCTAGAATTGTCCTATAGGAATTATTTTTGAACTACTGGTTAATGAATATAATAAACACATACAAACCCAATTTGACTCAGATCTATATGATAATTTCGATCTTATGGCATTTTATGTCGATTTCATAGGGGTCATTTGTATGGCGATTAGGTCTGAACATGAACCGAATTTCACCAATTTCAATAGCGTTTATTCTATGGCCGATAAAAGCTTATGTACCAAATTTCATCAAAATATATTCATATTTGCGACCTGCAGTTTGTTTACAAGGTTTACATGGACACACAGACGGACGAACAGACGGACGGACATCGCTAAATCGACTCGGAAGTGATTTTGAGTCGATCGGTATAATAAAAGATGGGTCTACGTCAAATATTTTTGGTAGTTACAGCAGCACAAAGTCATTATACCCTGACCCCATAGTGGTATAGGGTATAAAAACCGAAAAATAACAATCTGTATGTGGTCAGGGTATAATGAGTTTGCCATGATGTTTGTAATTAAGACCCACCAAGACCCACCTTTTATTATACCAAACGTTTCAAAATCTCTTTCTGGGTCGATATAGCGTTGGCTGTCCATCTGTGTGTCCATGTAAGCCTTGTAATCAAACTATAGGTCGCAAATATGAAAAAAATTTGAGTTTTTTTCGCCCTTAGGACGAAATTTTGTAAAAAGTAATTTTTTAAGAAATGGTCCTTTTTTGAAAAATGGGTACTTAAAAAAAGAGTAACAAGCTGCTTTTTAAAAATGGGGCACTTTTTAAAGAAAGCTATTTTAAAAAAAAGTGTTAATAATCGATTTTTTAAGAAGTTGGTATTAGCGAGAAAGATATAATTGTTGAAAAAAGGCAGATGCTAAAAAAATATTTAGAGTGTGTATAATAAGATATAAATAAAGGGCTCGGTGTTAACGCTGCAACCGCGATGTATCGATAGAAGTATGTAAAACCTGTTTCTGTGGTTTTCTGGAATAATGATGCCAAATATATTAATTTTTAACGCTCTTTACATGTGTTCAATTTTTGTTTTAAATGTTGACCATTTCTGAGTTTTTTTCTTTAAATAACAACGTAACTTAAATGTTTATTAAATTAATTTGCAGCACTAATGACGTATGTCAACCTACGTTTGATCGCTGACAAATTATTTTCTCAGAAAACGACACATATTAATGAAAAAAAAAAAAAAAAAAAAAATGCAAAATAATTTTGGATTAGTTTTCAGTGTATAACCACTTATAAAAACTTGTGTGTTTATTTCTGTTATTTTTTATCACTATTATTCTTGATACGTTGTTATATTCTCTAACTAATTCCCGTTAACTTTTTGTTGACGAACAAAAAAATCCATTTTTCAAGCAACAACAACTTATGTCTACACAGTGGTAGTTTTCTTTTTCAAAGATAACGACGTTTGTCGACATAAGTTGTTTTATTTGCACACACTTTAAGTGTAATTTACATATTGTTTTTTTTCGTCCTTCTCTGGGATCTATTCCTCTGAAGATTTTTGACTCAAAATTTTATATAAAGTATTTATTGCCCATATCTGCAGGACTGTTAAATAAAATGTTCTAAAATCTTTATATCGAGCCCATAATTTCAAATAGAACGTTTTTTGGCTCCCCTGAACATTTTGATTTTATGACATACGCGGTTATTCTAGAAAACCACAGATTTAATACGCGTCAATAATATTCGGTTTTCCGTTATTTCAGAAAGTAATGTAATAAGAAAAAAAAAAAAAAAAAAACAAGCAATTAAAGTAACTGTATTACAAAAGAAGAATACAAATTAATAAAAGTAGATAATAATTTTCTTATTTTGTAAAAAAAAAAATCGGATCAAAGGCAAAAATACTTCTACCGAACAGAGAATACTCGTTATTTTTCACTACGAAAAAGGAAAAACGTAAAAAAAAAATTTCCGAAATTCGTAATATTAAGGCAAATACAGTTGGAGACATAGTCCGAAGATTCCAACATGAGGGAAGAATACACTTCCTACACAACCTTAGAAACTCAGCGAGCGCGAAGAAAATTCTATGGTTCGGAAAATTAAAGCCAATCCGCGTTTAAATGCACCAAAAAGGTTTTAAATGAGTTTGGGCAAGAAGTATCAGCATGTACCATCCGAAGAACCATAACGGCAAAAGGTTTTAATGATCGGGTAGCACGTCGTAAGTCATTGGTTAATTTACGCAATCGAAAAGCTTGTTTAATTTTAGCTAAGGAGTACCTTCTTAAGCCGGAAACTTTGATGTTTTTTGCGGATGAAAGCAAATACAATGTATTCGGATCCGATGGACGTGTAATGGTATGGCGAAAACCAAACATGGAAATGGACACGTCATGGTTTGCGGTTGTATGGGTGCTAAGGGAGTTGCAAAATTAGTATTTATCGACGGAATTATGAATAAAGTATCTTATTTGAATATTCTGCGTCAAAATTTAAAAATAAGTGCTGATAAGCTGCGTATTTTGAATTCGCTTAAATTCTATCAAGATAAAGTCGCGTTTGATTCAAGAATGGCTCCTTTATAATTGCCCCAAGGTCTCCAACCATCTTCTCAATCCCCAGACATCAACCCGATTGAGAACTTATGGGAAGAGTTAGAGCGGCTCTTGCGCAAACACACAATAACAATATATCTGAGCTAAAATCGAGGCTTCAAGAAGAATGAGACCGTATTCCAGGAGATTATATAACTAGCGTGCCAAACCGCCTAAGAGAAGTTATCAAACAAAATGGTTACCCCACAAAATATTGAAATTAAGTAGTACAGTTTTTAAAATGAGTTATTTATGTTTAGTCAGTGAAAACCGAATACTACTGACGCTATAAGTATTGTGTTACTTGAATTAATTTAATATTTTTAATGAACTGTTCTATTTTTTTTTAAATAAAAATTTAAATTTTCTATTACTTGATTCAAATATGACGTAACTGCATTTGAATATGTGCCACAAATAGAACCGAATATTAATGACACTGATTGTACTTTAAAAAAGGTTACTTTATAAAAAAGAGTACTTTCTAAGAAAAGGGGTGCATTAAAAAAAAAAAAAATTACTTTTTTAAGAAAGGTACTTTTTTCAAAAAGGTAGTTTTTAACAAGCAATTTTTTAAGAAAAGATAATTCGTAAAAAAGGTACTGAAAAAAAGATTAACTTTTTTAAAAAAATATTACTTTAAAAAAGGGTACATATTTAAGGCTAATTTTCCCAAAAACATTTACTTTTAAGAAAGGTACTTTTTTAAATAACGTATTTGTTTAAAAGGTAATGTTTTAAGAAAAGGTACTTTTTGTAATAAAGGGTACTTTAAAAAAGAGTGCCTTTTTAAAAAAGTATACTTAAAAAATGATAATTTTTAAAGAAAGGATACTTTTTTAAAAGAGGGTGCTTTTTGAAAAAGGGTAATGAAAGAAAAAGGATACTTTTTTAAAATGGAGTAGTTTTTTTAAATAGCACTTTTTAAGAAAATGTACGTTAAAAAAAGGCACATTTTTAAAAAAGAAAGGTAAATTTTTTTTTCAAAAAAAGGATACTTTTCTAAAAAACATTTACTTTTAAGAAAGGTACTTTTTTAATCAGGTAATTTTTAAGAAATGGTACTTTTTAAAATAAAAGTTACTTTAAAAAAAGAGTACTTTTTAAAGAAAGGCTACTTTTTAAAAAGGGTATTTTTTTTAAAAAAAGGGAATACTTTTTGAAAAGGGTATTTATAAAAAAAGGGTACATTTTTTGAAAAGGGTATATGTTTAAAAAAGGGTCCATTAAAAAAAGGTTTTTTCTTTGAAGAAGGGCACATTCTTAAAAAGGGGTACTTAATTTTTTTTTTTTTTTAAGAAATGTACCTTTTAAAAAAAGACACTTTTTAAAAGATATTTATTTTTAGGAAAAGATACCTTTTAAAAAAAAGTACTTAAAAGAAAAGATTAATTTAGAAAGGCTACTTATAAAGAAGCAGCTGTTTGGGGATTATATATTTTCTTTCATACTGGCGATATTCTTTATTGTATCTTGATAACGACAAAAAATTTGTTGCAACACTTCCTAAGGCTAATGTGACACGTGCAGTAGCACTACACACCCTTATGAAGCAAATGCCGTAACTACAGTGACTACCACAATAAAAAGAATTACAACATATACATATCTTAAGAAAAACAACAAACACATTGAACATTTGAATTTTTTCAAGAGCTTTTTCACATTTTCATTCATATCTCATGACCCTTTGGACCGATTTGATGATTTAAATAGTAACTGAATCAGAATTTTAATAAACAATATTATGCAAAAATGAAAAGTCTAGACGACAGACGGTTATCGGGGTCTCCGGAATTTATTTAGATACGTTACAAATGGAATGACAAACTGATATATACCCTCTGCACAGTGGTGCAAAGTGGGGTAATTTGAATGAAGAGGATAATTTAAAGTTGGTTAAGTCGTTGCTAAATCGGCTCACAAAGGCCCTAAAGCGCGAGTTAATAACCTAAGCAATATTTAATGTAAATTTAGTTTTTTTTGTATGAATATTTCAAGTGTACGAATACTTTTTCTTATGGTTTTTTCTTTTTGTACGTATTTTATGCGCATTAAATTTATTAAAGTGAACAAACTTTAAATAAATTAAATAATAAAATAGTTTAATAATTTAATAGGAAAAAAAAATTCAGCTTATTAAATTTTTTCTTATTTTTTCGTAGTGACATTTTTAATTTTAGGTGTACGAATTCTTTTTCTAGCAAGTGTATTTTTCCGAAAATGAAGCCCAGAAGACTTTGTGCTGATAGATAGTTTTTGGAATGTTTCCTTTAATTTAAAAATCTTAATAAGGAAGATATATCAAGTCTTGTGGTTTTTCTGTTTTTTTAATTTTTAGAAATTTTTATAAAGCAATTTATGCGAGTACAGTAGTGGAAGACTGTTGGGTATACCAAATTAAACATCACTGCATTTTATTTCATTTAGTGCATCCTGCTAAAAGGACTTAACGAATAAATCAGACGTTGGCATATAAATGCTAAAGTTGCTACTTTTTATTTACAATATTTTGTGTACTAAAACTAGATTGAATGTTGTATGGAAATTTTCTGCTTCATTTTTTAGGAATGAGTTTGTTGTACTTAGTTTCAAATATTTTTACAGACTTTATCTTAAACATTTCTTTCTACTTCATTTTGTGTAAAAGTGTGAGTTGGCAAAAACTCTAACTTAAGTCGTTTTGTTGTTCATTCATTTTGCTCGCATGACAGACGATATTTATCTGCAACATTAAATTTATTATTTTTTTTTCCCATTTATTCAAAACAAAATCATATATATTGTATACAAATACGCAAACTAACACCAATTTGCCATTTAAGAAAGCTTCGATATAAAAGATGAGTTCTGCTTCTCATAACATGCGCTTCCAGCTAAATATTTGTTATTTCTTTTGTAAACTCGCATTCATTCAACTCCTGTTTGTTTTTCTAGATTTTTGTGTTTTTTTATGAATATTACTTTATAGAAATTTGGTTTCTTTTCTTCTACAGATACGAGTATTTTTCCATTTCATTACGCATTGAATTCTATGTATCAGAAAATGTTTCAATGTGTTGTGTTTTTTTTTTTCAGTTTATTTCGCCCCTGTTAGTACAGATTTTTATGTTTTCCAAAATAAATATTTAAATCTTTTTGTCATTGGTGTTTAGTTGGTGTCATATGAGATTTTCCGCTCGTGTTGTATTTTATTGTATTTGTCGAACACGTTTCAGCGCTCGAATGCATGCGAGTAATTTGAATATTTCTTAAAACGCGTAGTATTATTTATAGTCACATTATTTTTTAATAAAATTTTAGCAAATTTTTATAAAGTCATTTTAGTAACGACATTTTTAGTAGCTTATAATAAGAAGAATATTTTTTTTTTATTTTATAAAAGTAGACATAGCCTACAATCTATGTTTACATACCGATCTTCTTACCAATTAAGTTAAAAAAAGTTAAATTTTTTTACACTAATGAACGAAGCCATATACTTGACAAACTACGGACCATTTGTAGCTGAACTACGTACTCAGTTTTTCATTTCCTGCTCTCGATTGCTTTTTAAAGCACTTTGAAGTTTTAAAGGAGGATGACAAAATTTATGTCTGCTGATAAAAAAAAAAAAAAAAAAAAAAAAAACTAAATATTGGTCGTTTTATGTCAAGTGATCCAACTTTTGAAACCGATGTCTTCCGATCGGGATGAAATTTGCACCAAGGTTAGTCCTATTGGATAATAGTTTAGACACAACTTTTCAACGAGATCGGTCTAGAACTCAGAGAGTTAGAGGGGGTCAAAATTTGACATTTTGACGAAACAGGTGTTTTTATCTCATCCATGTAACTTTTTACCTATTGTTCTTAGCAAAATTTGTCCCAAATAGTTTAGATAGCTATTTCTACAGTCTTTCGAGAAAAAAAGCTTTAAAAAAATTTATTTTTTTTACTTTTTTTTTTTTGCAAAATCAAAAATTTTTTTATTTTTTTTTTCAAAAAAGGAATTTTTTTTTTGCTCAAAAGAAAGCTTAGGTTTTTGCCTCCTTAGTGGGATGCGAGTGGGATATCTATCAAAAAAAAAAAAAAAAAAAAAAAAAAAAAAACGAAATACAACGGTTTTTCAAATTATTTTTTTATTGTGTTTTCCCTATTAGTGTTTGTTTCTAAAACCTTAAAAATAAAATGTATACTGAGAAACTAGACAAGTTAACCTTTCCGACGGTATGTAACATACTTAACTAAGATTTCATACCTTCGATACTGTAACACCCGCAATATAATATATATTTGTGGAAGGATTTCGATAAAACTTGTTGATAATATTTTAATAATTCTAAAAAATAATATTCCGGTCTTATTTTCTGATATTAACCCGTGGGGTACTCAAAATGTGTCCTAAATTTAATTTTTTTTCTCAGAACTATTATATTCATATAAAGGCATATCGAGGGCTTATATTCAAAAAGTGCTATCTATATTTGACAGCAATATTAATTTTTGATTTCAAACTATTCTCTGATATAACTGTCAAATATAATATTAATTTTGATATCAGACATGATTAGTAAGACTATTTCTTAATAGATACTGTGGCAAATCAGATCTTCTTAATAAATTAGTTTTACACGCTTTCTTTAAAATAATTATTAATGCAGATAGCACTTTTTGAATATAAGCCCTCGATATACAAGTTTGATAATACTGTATTAAATATAAAAACTAATTAATCTAAATATTAAAAAAAAAAATCCTAATGAAGAAAATATCTATAGATTTTCATAAAGAGTCAATTTAACATCAAGAGTACGGGTTAATTTCAGAAAAAAAGTCCAGAATATTATTTTTTAGAATTATTAAAATATCAACAACTTTTATCGAAATCCTTGCACAAATATATATTATTTCGATATTTTGTTTTCAAAAAATGTAAATATCCTTAAAATAGACCTTTGACCTTAAAGGGGGACAATTTATAGTGTTTAAATTTAAGCTTAATTTACAGGATTGAGAACTTGTATCAAGTAGTATAATATTTTTATTTGACATATGAAAACACCAAAAAGATGTAGCCTAAAAGTTGAAAAGGTATGAAAAATCAAATTGTTCTTCAAATCCGTTGATTGAAATAAAAACGCTGCCTTCGCCAAATTAAGAACAGGATACCTACAATATTTGGCGTTTTTAATCACATATATTTTGTTTATAAGACCTTAAAGTCCAATCGTTGATTTCGATATATTTTTTGAAAAAAATTTTTGAAAAAGTAAAACTGGAGATTTTGTAATAGTGCTGAAAAATACGTACCGTTTTGACATTAATTTAGAACGGCATAACAATAGACGAGATGCAAAATACTTAACATATGATCATTAAGGGATCAGGAGAATACAAAAATATTGTTGTTGTAAATTACTTCAATGTCTTTAAAAATGTGAGTTCGATTTTCCTAATTCTGTGGTTTTCTGGAATAACCGCGTATGTCCAATTTTGTCAGTTTTTAGTTAACGATGCCAAATATATTAATTTTTAGCGCTCTTTACATGTGTTAATTTTTTTTTTTTAAATATTGACCATTTCTGAGTTTTTTCTTTAAATGACGACGTAACTTAAATGCTTATTAAATTAATTTGCAGCACTAACGACGTATGTCAACCTACGTTTGATCGCTGACAAATTATTTTCTCAGAAAACGACACATACATACGTTGTTATTAATGAAAAAAATGCAAAATAATTTTGGATTAGTTTTCAGTTTATAACCACTTATAAAAACTTGTGTGTTTATTTATATTATTTTTTGTCACTATTATTCTTGATACGTTGTTATATTCTCATCCTAATGCCGGTTTTCTCAATGTATCGTCAAACTGTCTGTTACTTAACCAGGACATAAATTTATTGGACCGATAAACTGCCGGTTAACAATTTTGGTTTTCTCAATGTACCAACAAAAACATTACTTTCAGTTGGCAATAGCTCTCAAAATTGATATGAAAGTTGGGAGAATAATTTATCTGTACGATAAATAAATAATTGGCAGATGAGTGCCGGTTAGCTTTGCGACAAAATAGAAGCAAACCAGACATTGAGAAAACCAAATTTCTTTAAGCGGCAGTTTCTCGTTGGGATAAAAGATAATCGCCTATTGAGAAAACGGGCATAAGTCCCGTTAACTTTTTGTTGACGAACAAAAAAATTAATTTTTCAAGCAACAACAACTTATGTCTACATGGGTGGTTGCATTGGTAGTTTTCTTTTCCAAAGAAAACGACGTTTGTCGACATAAGTTGTTTTATCTGCACACACTTTAAGTGTAATTTGCATATTGTTTTTCGTCCTTCTCTAGGATCTATTCTTCTGAGGATTTTTGACTCAAAATTTTATATAAAATATTTATTGTCCATATCCCGCTAACTTTTCTATATCTTTTTCAATTGGAGTTGGGATAACTTTAGGCATAGTTATTTCGGTTAAAACAATTCATATTTATATTTAAAAAAAATATGACAAATTTTAAATTGTGTTGAAAAAAAAAAAAACGGCGCTAACTTTTCTATATCTTTTTCAATTTGAGTTGGGATAACTTTAGGCATAGTTATTTCGGTTAAAACAATTCATATTTATATTTAAAAAAGTATGACTAATTTTAAATTGCTTTGATGTTTCGTATTACACAAGTGTTCACAAAAACTTAAAGATAACGGTATAAATAACGGAACAATACAAGTGTTTTTCAAAGAGTGACGCTGAATATAAGTTAGTAGTCCACACCAACAAACATAATAAATTATATAAACTAATGTACCATTTATTGAGCATTTTATCATTATTGTGATACGAAACAATTTTTTTTATGCAGTTTTGGAAATCACTAGAAATCGTTATATGATTTCTATTTTTAGATTATGCATTTACACTTCATAATCATAATGCATAATCTAATAATCTAACCCATAAAAACAAAGTTTTTATTAAAACTCTTTCTTTCCTTATGCATATGAGGTTTGAATCTCTTCGTGACTGTGCTTGACTTTGCGTGACTATTTTAAAATTAATCTCTGGTCACAACAAGTCTATGGGCCAAGTTTCAGATTGATTGGATGAGGGGAAATGGGTTTTAAATCACACCGTGACTGGGCGTGACTATGCGTGACTGTGCGTGACTATGTCGAAGTTATTCTTTCTTTACAGCAAGTATATCCACCATGTTTCAGATTGATTGAATGAGGGGAAATCCGTTTTAAATCTAGATAGTTATTTTTTTTTAAAATTAGTAAGAGTATATAATTTAGTATATACATTAGGGTGGCCCTTAATAAGAAAAAGTGTTCAAACTCTCGGTCCCACCTCCTAGAAATATGCGAATAGTAAAAAACTGAGATATACAAAGTTTTGAGTCAATCAAAAAAAAATTTAGAGGTGCGTCAACGCGACTGAAAATTTCAAGTGTGTTTATATGGGGAAGATATGACTTTTTCTTCAGATTTTACGAAAATTTCGTTCTATAGTTTAATTTTTTCGACAAGTTGTTATATGAATCGATATCAGTACTAAATTATCTTTCCAAACAGCTATATAACTTCAAAATCGAATAAAAGCTTGCCTAGAAATAATAAATGCCCCAGACCACTTTTGTGCCAAAAAACTCAAGGTCATGATATGTGATGAACATTTTTCAACTTTAACAAATTGATTAAAGCCATAATTTGCTTTTGGTCTCTATACCTATAAATACTCAGATGTGAAGTGTTGTTTTATTACCACGTTGTTAACCTATTGCGAAATGAGACCAAAGATGGAAAATTTTTTTGAGAAAATTTTGAAAACTCCTTTTTTAAGTTTTAAAATATTTTCGTAAACAAAATTTCAAAGAATGGATCTGGTACTATAAAGTTTTGTTAAATATATGTTACAGATTAACTGTGTGATTTTTTAAGTAAATTCCTCTGCCAGAATTTTTTTTACAAATAATTTTTTTGGGGATTTCGAGAAAATTTAGTTTTTTGTGAAATATTCAGTAAATGTACTCTTTCTAAATACTTTGTTTCAAAAATTTATCAGTTTTCTACTCTTAAATGTTATATTTTATCTTAATAGCCTTGGGTTTCTGAAAAAAATAATATGACCCCATTAAACCTTTTGGAAATGGGGTCGCATATGACCCTAAGCTAATGAAAGACAATTTATTAAAAAAATTCAAATGTTTTGTAAGTGCTGTTGACTTTTTAGATGTGACGCTTAAAATATAATAACTAAGTGTGCAGGTCTTCCATGCTAAAAATTTGGAATAAATCGAACAACGAGGCCAAACTTTGAATTTTGGCATATTGATATAAATTAATTGTTCTAGTAAACTAGATGAAACCCTTACTATGGGTTGGGAAATAAAATTGTGCTATATTTTACCGATTTTTATTATCTGATGATTATTGATTTTAAAATTTGACGTCATTAACCCATTTGAACTGGGCGCCACAAATTACCCCAAGCTAGTATAGGACGATTAAGTCAAAAAATTAAATATTTAGCAAATACTGCTGAATTTTGGATCATTTTAACCCTAAGTGCTTTAACCCTAAGTTTTCGTAAAATATAACACAATTTTATTTCCCAACCCATAGCAATTATTTTTTTAAATATGCTAAAATTCATACTTCGGCAAAGAATGTGCTAACGTTGTTCGATTTATTCCAAATTTGTATCATGGAAGACTTGCACTTTTGGTTATTATATTTTAAGCTGGTGTATATTTTAAGCGTCGCACTTACAAAATATTTGAATTTTTTTAATAAATTGTTTTTCAGGTCAAATGCGACCCCAAGTCCAAATGGGTTAATGGGGTCATATTATTTTTTTCCGAAACCCTAGGCTAAAAGATAAAATAAAATATTTAAATGTAGAAAACTAATTTTTGAGGCAAAGTATTTAGAAAGAGTACATTTACTGAATATTTCACAAAAAACAAATTTTTTTCGAAATCCGCAAAAAAAAGTCTGTAAAAAATATTCTGACAGAGGAATATACTTAGAAATTCACACAGTTAATCTCTAACATATATTTAACAAAACTTTAAAGTGGCAGATCCATTTTTTGAAATTTTGTTAAAGAAAATTTTTTAAAACTTAAAGGAGTTTTCAAAATTTTATCAAAAAAATTTTCCAGCTTTGGTCTCATTTCGCAATAGGTTAAAAACGTGATAATAAAACAATACTTTATGTCTGAGTTCTCATAGGTATAGTGGCAAAAAAAAAAAAAAATTATGGCTTTAATCAATTTGTTAAAGTTGAAAAAATTTTCATCACATTTCATGACCTAGAGTTTATTGGCATAAAAGTGGTCTGGGGCATTTGTTATTTCTTGGCGAGTTTTTATTCGATTTTAAAGCTATATAGCTTTTGGAAAAGATAATTTAGTACTGATGCCGATTCATATAACAACTTGTCGAAAAAATTAAACTGTAGAACGAAATTTTCGTAAAATCTGAAAAAGTCATATTTTCCCCATATAAACACACTTGAAATTTTCAGTCGCGTTGAGGCACCTCTAAATTTTTTTTGAGTGACCCAAAACTTTGTATTTCTCAGTTTTTTTTTTTTTTTTTTTTTTTTATAGCACATTTCTAGGAGGTGGGACTATAAATTCGAACACTTTTTTACCCCTCCATATAATGCAATCTATTTTACAAAAATTAAAATAAGCAAATCTTATAATAATTATAATTAACTAAGATACTGAATTCCAGTGAACTCAGTAATCCAATGATTTAAAAAAAAACTTTTATTATTAACATATTTACATTTTACTAGCAGATTTCGAAATTCGAGTGCAAATTCTATGAAATTTTATTTTTTAATTATCTCCCCTCAACATTTTTATGACATACGCGGTTATTCTAGAAAACCACAGAATTAAGTGGTTCGCGGCGCATTTATTACCGATAATAGATTTTGTTATTTTATTAGAAAGATAATTTACCCTAGATTATGGTTTATTTATTAATTTAATTGAAACGCAATGATTAATATCAAAATTTTTATGAAAAATGATTTTTTTTTTTTGATAATTTTTACATATAAATTCATATTTGAACTTTCAACTCAATGCGCGTCCAGAAAGCATTGTCCGATTTGGCTCAAATTTTGCTCACTAAAGTTTTAGATCCAGTGTCATAATAATCCGACCCGCACGTCTTGAAATTCAAAAAAAAAAAAAAAAAAAAAAAAAAAAATGGTTGTCCCCCTAATGTGAGATCATGTGAATGACAAACTGATATTTACCATCTGCACTAGGGCTTCCAATCCCGGAGAGAATTTCCGATCCCGGGATTCAGGTTTATAAATCCCGGGATTGATCCCGGGATTGATCCCGGGAAAATAAATTCAAGAAGTTTTTTTTTGAAATTAATTATAAAATTAAGTTATTTTTATTTAATTTAATAAACACATAAACACAAAGTAATTCATTACGTATAATAAAAAAAAAAAATGGAGATAAAATTAAATGAGTACTGGAGCGCAGTTATGAAACGTGATAGAGTAACTATCACAGATTTTGCACAACAAATTACTATTACACCTAAACAGCTTCACAGCAAAATTATACCGAATAATTGTGACACCAAAAACACAATTATTTGGTTATAATTTTGTTGTGATAGCTGTTTAAGTGTCACAGTAATTTGCTATGGTAAAACCGTGATAGTCATACTATCACGTTTCATAATTCCGCTCCAGCTTACAAAATAACAAATGGTGATTAAACATTGATTTATTGTTTAATTTTTTATTATGAAATTTTGATTAAGCCTTTTGTTTTTGTTGTTGAAAGTGGCATCTATGGAAACAGAGCTCGTCTAGAACCTTGTCACCGAAAGAACTTCGTAATCTAGTACAAAGCAACCCTGCAGAAGAAAAAGCTCTTTCTGACTCGATGCTGGTTGGCTTTATTGTTTTTAAATATTTATATGCTCTTTTCAAAAAATCGCCATGTGAGCCTCCATTTTCAAATATAGCCATCTCTTTTTGAAGTGTTGAAGTCAACGATTCACATCGATGTGGTATCTGTTGTGGACGTGCCATGCCATCATTTATTGCTTTATTAATTTCTTCTGCTGTTGTTAACGGCTGGACAGAAATAATTTCAGTCACTTCATCTTCATCCTGCTGTGAAACCTCTGGCAATTCCTCCAGTTCGAGATCAATTGAAGATAATCCTGTTATGGAAGTTGCATTCAATCTATCAAGAAGATCTACAATCAATTTACGGCACTTAGTTGGTGTTGGAACTGTAATGAACTCTTTGTCGAACTGAGAAATTCTATTCAAGCCATTATGTAGGTAATACAAAAGTCCGCTTAGATTCGTGCGACGTTGCTTCATTCGAGTATTTAAAGCTGCAAATTAATAATATTATCTGCCTCCTGCAGTTTTTTCAGCGTAAAACTAATAGCGATGTCGGCCGTAATAAGGTTAGCGTCCTGACGACAAAGAGCTTCAACAGTAGCCTTTATTGGTGTTAAAGCTTCAACAATTTCAGAAATCACTGTGATTTCATTTTGAGATATATCTATGGATATATTTAGTTTTACATCTATTAGAGCTTTCTGGACACAGTTTCTTAATAAGTAAAAACGTGCTAACATCGCCAATAGACTACTCCATCTCGTCTTACAGTCTTTTATTAAAGGAATTTCTTTCCCAAAATCTTCTCAGATATATTTTTGCAAATCATCATTTTTTGTTGGTGAGCGTTTAAACAGAGATACTATTTTTCGCACTTTTTTATCCGTGGCGCGAACGATGCTTCATTTACTTCACATGTTCGCTGATTGCTGCGATTATCTACAAATTCTTTTTCATCCTCAAACAGTTCAGTTTCACTCTCACTTTCTGAAACATTTTCCACTTAAATTTCTTCTTCTGATTCAGCACTTTCTTCCGACTTTTTGTATAACACGTCAATTACTAAAAGTTGTATACCGTGTGCCAAACATAATTGTTTATGCACTGATAATAACTTCCCAACTTTTGTCATAACACTGGCTCCATCTGTCATAATAGAGGCGATATCCTTATTTAAATTAATTCCATGCTCATTTAACTTTTCTACTAATAATTCAATGCACTTTTCTGCAGGCATTGTACCAGTGATTCGAACAAGACCTAAGCTCCAGAATTTTGATTCTTGTGCATGAACATTTATATTCATGTATCGCCTATTCCTTAAAGATGCCCATTCATCGAATGACAGAGAAGATCGTTCTCCCGATTTCCGTTGGTCGCCAATTTAAGCTTTAACAGTCTTTCATATTTCATTAGCGTAATCTAAAACAATTTTACAAATTGTGCTGGGTGAGGTAGGAAGTTTACCAAATCCCATAGCAGATAAAGCTGCACGCAGATCTGAAGAACGGCATAAAATATTAAATGAAAGCCCATCTAGTGCAGTTAAACGTGAAAGAGTTGCAGGAAGCGACTTTTCGTTACGCTCCAAAGAAGGAAAAAAGTTAGTTAATGTTGCAACTCTTTTTTTTTTTTTGGCGGTTCACCTGATGTACTTGCCACATCAGAGTCGATTTTATTCTTTAGTTGAATTTTGTGTTTCGAAAGTAAATGAGTATGAAGACCTTTTGTCGTTCCACCTCCAATTTTTAAAACTTTTTTACAATCGCTCACCTTACACATTGCAGTCTCGCCTTTCTCATCGCGTAGGAAATGTTTCCAAACTGCTGAATTACTCCCTCAAAAAAATATTCTTTGTAAACTGCCATTTTTATTTTAATAAGGCCCTACCTAAATATAAAAGAATAAATATTATTTAAAAATACCGCATTCAACTCTTAATTTTTTCAATATACTTACAGCGTATTGGTATTACGGAATGTACTTTAGCAAATACGATTTATGCAGTTATGTAGACAATATTTGAAACACTATAAAATAATTTTAATTCCAAAAACCATAATCAAATCACATTACTTTTTCAATATACTACTTACGAGTTACTAATTAACTTTAACTTGTTCTTCGCAAATTCGAAAACATACTAGATACTAAAAATATATTTTCAAAATAATTGGAAAATTGCAATCAAACAGAAAATTTCATGGCTTACTTGTCGACAAAAAATTTAATTTACCATTAGAATTCTTATATGTATAATACAAATATACAATAATTTAAAATAAATTCGAAAACATGCTAAAATTATAAACTTTTTCAAAATAATGACTAAAATTTTAAATTTCTGGAACTTTAGTTGCTGTTATTAGACTCAAAGAGAAATAGTCATGACTTACTTGTCGACAAACCTTCTGATTTATCATTCACCTCTTTATATGTATATAAATATACAATTTTTTAAAAGACCCGCGCTGCTTCGCAGCAATATATTATATTATATTATCTGTACGTTTACTTTCGTGTTGCATAATGTAAAGTTGGTTGCGCACCTATAACTTTCCTCAAACTCAACGAATTTAAACAGCTAATCTGTACGTTAACTTTTTTGCTGCATAATGTAAAGTTGATTCTCCACGCATAACTTTTCTCAAACCCAACGAATTTAAGCAGTTAATAGCTCAGAAGAAGGAGCTTGATCCACTGAGTGTTCTTAGACCTATGTCAATAGCCTACGTTAATTAGAACTCTAGTTATAGAGGTTTGGGGGGAAGGAAAATATTGAAAAAATCTTGAATGCAAAGTTGATTCATAAATTCTTTTAATATATAAGATTCAAGTTTTTATACTAATTGATAAAATATCATAAAATACGTAAATCCCGGAATTACTGTACCTTAATCCCGGGATTTCAGGATTGGAAAAAATTGGAAGCCCTACTCTGCAAATTGGCGAGGAAGGAAATATTTTATTACAAAACCCAGGTCTTGTACAATGAGCATATTTTTATTATTTTTTTTTTAAACTGCGTTCAAATTGTTCAATTGTACGCTACCACTAAAGGAGGAGGACAAATTAACCATTCTAATTTAATTGAAACTTAAATGAATATAAATTGTTTCTTATTTATTTATTTATTTTTTTTGTACAACAATGTAATATGCTTTAAAAACAAAGAACTGCATTCAGCAATTAATTTCTTTTTAACCCCCTCTTCCTACCAGAATTAAACAAACAAAAACAAAAAAAAAAAAAAAAAAAAGTATTCACATTAATGCCAAATTGTGGTCTTATTATATTTCTTATGAGATTTTAATTATCTCATCATGTACATTCTAAGAAAATGTTATATTTGCATAATAACACTAACAACAACTACAACTACCACTACTTTTTACTACTGCTACTATAATTACTACTGCGTCTTTGCTAATGCAGCAAATAATGAAGTAGTAGTAGAAGTAACTGTAACTGTAACAGTAGCAGTTGTAGTTGTAGTGGTTTTCTTCTGGATAAACATTATGATATAGACTGTAGAATAAATTTCACGTGGAAATTAACGCCTTCAAGCCAGCACTTGGGGATCTTGGGTATTTAATGATAATATTAATGAGATTTGTGTTAATTTTTCGCGTATCCTGGCTAAAACAAAATAAAAACGCCACGGAATGAAACGAACGTTGATGGTTGGTCTCAACACTACAAAAAAATAAAAAAAAGTGAATATTATCATGAAAAGGATTAGATAAGCGCACATAGAAAAACATTAAAATGCCAGCAACCAGCAGTTCATTAGCATTTACAGAAACGAACGTGTTAATAATGGATAGGAAAATTTTGTTTGGAAATTTTTAATAAATAAAATATAAAAGAAAAAAATATGAATGAGATTTGTATCACATGCAATATTTAAAATGTCATTTTCTTAGCTATCAAAAAATATTGAATTATATTTTGGCCTTTTACGTAATCTGAATAAAAAAAAAAATGGTCTAAAATTGAAAATGCAGATGCTTTGCAAGCCAAGATTATTTTTATATTTTCCTCTGATATAAATTATTTTTGCAGTGAATTGAATTAATTTAAAAAGTCCATATAAATGAAAATATTTTTCAGTAGAACAAGAACGCCATTCATCATGCCTGGCTAAGTTTTTTTCAATATTGTGCCCACCAATGTACAGAAAAGGATTTACAAATATGTTGTTTTAAACTCATCAAAAAAAAAAAAAGATCGATCATCCTTTTAACAAAGAGAGCCGATATTGCGATGTTCGTTTATAACCCATCCCGATTCGTCGGGCTGTTTTTAACAAATGTAGTCGGTCTGGCAACGCCACTCAATCTTTTGTTCCCATACAAATTTGAAGAAAATAGAAATAGATATCGTAGACAATCCAAAATTGGCAATATATTTATAATATTAATAGGCAAGGCGATTTCTTGTGACCGATGTATGTTTGTCAGTTTTACATCGACTTTGACGAAACATTCCTCATTTGAAAGGTATTTCTTTTTAGCTGTCCACCAGATTTACAGAGTTTTACATTTTTACATTTTTTTTGGGAGTAAACTGCATTTAAAGTTGCTACTAATTCAATGCTGTGTGTGTGTTTACTAAATTTGTTAATGTGTTTGCAAAAAGCCCTGTGTTGTATTGAAAAATAATTTTGGACATAGACATAAACGAATAACAACAGTAACGACAATAAAAAGTATAGAATTGGCAATTGCCTAAAATTGTTTAGCATACGTTTCGGGTCTTATAAAATAATCTATTAAATGAATTTCGAGGCCTGGGATCTGCTAGTTATATTTAATCAAGCTAGGAATGTCCTTTCGCCAATTTTTTTTTTTTATTACTTTTTTTTTATATTAGTCGCCTAAAAATCATGAAATTTGCCTGTTTGGGTTTAAAACCGATAAAAAAAAATCAATCGATTGTTTTCCACGTATTCCAAGTATTGCACGTTTCAAGTCTTAAAATTTCTACCAAATGATGTATGAATAATAACACTGTGGAATATTTTCGGGGTCATTGTCTGGTCAGGGTGAAAGTACTACGCCAAATCATTGATAATTTCTCATTTCATTCCTTAGCAAAATTTTGGCTAATGCTTAAATAAATAATTTTGATTAATGTATCCATGTACAAAATAGAATAAAAAAAATAAGAAAATTATACTCGGTTTACACCCTACATCATGCGTATATAGAAGGCGTCTCAGGTCCAACTAATTGAATATAGAAAATACACATCATCTAAATTTGAGCCATTGCTATTAATTTTGTTGCCTTCGGATATGTAAAAATTCATATTGGATGCCATATTTGAGAAAAATATGCGCAATATTTTCGTTTTTTTTATATATATTTAAATGAAGTTCAATAAGTATTTTTATATGGGGCCTAGGACTAAGTATTGTCGTACAGGATTTATTTTTGGACTACAGATTATTTGATATAATAAACACACACAAACAAAAATTGACCGTGGTCTATATGATAATTTGGATCTAAAGGGTATTTGTATGGGGACTAGGTTAGAACATGCACCGATTTTCACCAATTTCAATACCATTCGTCCTATTATCAATAAAAGCTTACATACCCAATTTCGTCGAAATATATTCATATTTACGACCTGTAGGTTGATTGCAATGTTTACATGGGCGCACAGACGGACGGACAGACATCGTTAAATCGACTCAGAAATGATGCGGAGGCGATCGGTATAATAAAATATGGGTCTAGCTCAAATATTTTTGGCAGTTGCAAACATCAACGCAAACTAATTATACCCTGACCACATAGTGGGAAGCGGATATATTCTTATTTAACCAATAGAACAGAAAAAGTTTGTTTTAAAAATGTTACTTTAAAGCCAATAGATGTAAAGTCAGAAGTGCCTCAAAGCAGTCATCTTGGACCGTTTAATTTTTCTGTGCTTATAAACGATCTTCCAAATATTATTCGTTTTTCAAACATCTTGATCTATGGAGATGATGTCAAAATCTTCAGTTATAATCAACACGCTGATCATATTTTTCTCTCAAATGATTTGAATTCATCTTATACATGGTGTAATTTAAATTTATTGGAAAAGGTGAATATATACGTTACGTTAGAAAGAGGCCGATATCTGTTAATTATGTGCTGGGTTATTGTCTCGATAAAGTAGATAACTTTTTACATCTTGGCATTTCATTGGATCATAAACTGTGTTTTATTCCTCATATAACAATTACTGTCAACAAAGCCAGAGGTGTACTTGGGGTCATTCAACGTTGGACTAAAGAGTTCAATGATCCCTATGACACAAAAACTTTATATACGTAACTTGTGAGACCTATCCTGGTATGTGCTTCTTTAATTTGGGCCCCAATCTACCAATCTCATATCGATTGTCTGGAATCTGTGCAAAAACGAATCCTGTTGTTTTGTCTTCGGAGTTTAAACTTCGATCCAATTAATCTTCCATTTGATGCTATGTTACCACCCTTAAAAAGCCGAAGAACTATGCTAAATATTTCAGTCCTTGCCGAATTAACCATCTTAGTCAATTTTTAATTTTTATATATTAGAACAATTAAAGCATTGGAATTAAAAATACTGCTTCAAAAAAAAAAAAAAAAAAAAAAAATAAAATCTTGTGGTTTTTCTAAAAATTTTAATGGCCGAACCAACTTAAAATTGTTATAGGGGAATATCTGGTTTTTAATTCTATAAGGATGTAGCCAATATCTTTTTTCGTTTACGCATGACCCAGCAAAGCAAAGCCTACTCTAATAGAAGTTAATACTTTCTATGAAAGAAACCGTCATTGTCTATAAAAAACAAGTAAGCAAATGTTTGTCGGTCTAGACCCTATACCATGCGTTTAGAGACCCTATATCTTAGGTCTAACTAATTAGATATAGAAAATAAGCATACACCAAATTTGAGTGGCATTGTTATTAATTTTGTTGCCTGCGGATATGAAAAAGTTCATATTTATTATTTTTTTTTTTTCTTTGATAAATTTAAGTGATTAACGAGAATCAGCTTCATATGGGGACTATGACTAAGAATTGTCCTATAGGGTTTATTTTTGGACTACTGATAAATGGATGTAATAAACATACATAAACTCAATTTGACTGAGATCTATATCATAATTCGAATATTATGGCAATTTAAGTCGATCTCATAGGGGTCATTAGTATGGGGACTAGGTCAGAACATGAACCGGCGTTCATCCTATGGCCGATAGAAGTTTATATACTAAACTTCATCAAAATTATATTTGCGACCTGTAGTTTGATTATAAGGTTTACATGACACACAGATGGACGGACGGACATACAGACGTAAATAGCTAAATCGACTCAAAAAATGA
The DNA here is from genome assembly GCA_963682025.1 of Cordilura impudica. Taxonomy (NCBI): domain Eukaryota; kingdom Metazoa; phylum Arthropoda; class Insecta; order Diptera; family Scathophagidae; genus Cordilura; species Cordilura impudica. The sequence continues at coordinate 77,785,676 of OY821517.1, forward strand.
TTCTGAGTCGATCGGTATAATAAAAGATGGATCTAGGTCAAATTTTTTTTGGTAGTTACAAACATCAGCACAAAGTCATTATACCCTAACCACATAGTGGTAAGAAATTATCTATACTAGCAGACTCCAGCGCTCGAAATTCGAGTGCAATTTCTAGGCAGCTTTATTTTTCAACTTAGACAATTCACAATCCAACATTTTTATGTTTTATTATTATTGTGAATGAAGATAATAAACTCATTAAGAAACACATTAACAAATTCAATAAAACACACATAGCATATGTATAATTTTATGTATGTGTTAGTAACAACTTTACAATTTACTCAAAATAAAGGAATAAGTTTAAAAATCTGTAATTCTGCAAAACGGCTAAGAAGAAATACCTTTCAAATAATATACGTTTGATCAAAATCGGGATGAAGCGGTAGAACAAAACATCGGTCACAAGAAATCGCCTAGCCTATTAATATTATAGATATATAAAATACATTTTCTGTTTGTTTTTTTGACCGCTATACAGATATTTATTTTTCAATGGATTTCTCTGAAATTTGGTACACATGATCTCTGTACCCCAGGGAAGGTCGCCAGATGCTTCTTACCGGCCACGCCTACTTTTACGCCCACTTTTTATATACAATTCATTTTTTTTTTTTTTGGTATATTTGTGCGCCACACAAATTTTAACTTTTACAAGAATTTCTCTGAAATTTGGTTCACACGATCTCTATACTCCAGGTTAGGTCGCCATAGGCTTTTTACTGGCCACGCACCCGCTTTTTTTTAATTTAAAAGGGTTTCACTCGAATTTAATGCACATTATTCTCATATATTTATCAGCCACGCCCACTTTTTTTAATTTTCTATATAAGGTTTCAGTGTTTGTTATATTTTAATTAATTTTTCAATGGACTTCTCTAAAACTTAGCGCATAAATCTCTTTACTTACTACTCTTGAGTTTACACTATTAATGCAATAAATATTGTAATTCAAGCTATTACAAATATTCCGGTCTTGCCTTTTGATGTGTAATCATCTATACGCGCAGGGGGGTAAATTTCTATTTCACAATACAATCGCAAAAACAGCGTAACTTCAGCGTGAGCTGAAGTGTAAATCGGTGTGACTTTATCTGATTGTATTTGTGAAAAAATTATGATATGTTCTTTTCTAAACATTTTCCAATTGTCTTTCAAAAAATATCAATTGTATTTCAGAAAACATCAATTGTATTTCCGAAACCATCAATATAATTTCAGAAAACATCATTTGAATTTCAGAAAACATAAATAGAATTTCAGAAAACATCAATATAATTTCAGAAAACATCATTCGAGTTTCAGAAAACATCAATTGAATTTCAGAAAACATCAATAGAATTTCAGAAAACATCAATTGTATTTCAGAAACCATTAATATAATTTCAGAAAACATCATTTGAATTTCAGAAAACATAAATAGAATTTCAGAAAACATCAATATAATTTCAGAAAACATCATTTGAATTTCAGAAAACATAAATAGAATTTCAGAAAACATCAATATAATTTCAGAAAACATCATTTGAATTTCAGAAAACATAAATAGAATTTCAGAAAACATCAATATAATTTCAGAAAACATCATTCGAGTTTCAGAAAACATCAATTGAATTTGAGAAAACATCAATAGAATTTCAGAAAACATCAATTGTATTTCAGAAACCATCAATATAATTTCAGAAAACATCATTTGAATTTCAGAAAACATAAATAGAATTTCAGAAAACATCAATATAATTTCAGAAAACATCATTTGAATTTCAGAAAACAGAAATATAATTTCAGAAAACATCAATATAATTTCAGAAAACATCATTTGAATTTCAGAAAACATAAATAGAATTTCAGAAAACATCAATATAATTTCAGAAAACATCATTCGAGTTTCAAAAAACATCAATTGAATTTCAGAAAGCATCAATAGAATTTCAGAAAACATCAACTGTATTTCAGAAACCATCAATATAATATCAGAAAACATCATTTGAATTTCAGAAAACATATATAGAATTTCAGAAAACATCAATATAATTTCAGAAAGCATCATTTGAATTTCAGAAAATATAAATAGAATTTCAGAAAACATCAATATAATTTCAGAAAACATCATTCGAGATCCAGAAAACATCAATTGAATTTCAGAAAACATCAATAGAATTTCAGAAAACATCAATTGTATTTCAGAAAACATAAATAGAATTTCAGAAAACATCAATATAATTTCAGAAAACATCATTTGAATTTCAGAAAACATCAATAGAATTTCAGAAAACATCAATTGTATTTCAGAAAACATAAATAGAATTTCAGAAAACATCAATATAATTTCAGAAAACATCATTTGAATTTCAGAAAACATAAATAGAATTTCAGAAAACATCAATTGAATTTCAGAAAACATCAATATAATTTCAGAAAACATCATTTGAATTTCAGAAAACATAAATAGAATTTCAGAAAACATCAATATAATTTCAGAAAACATCATTTGAATTTCAGAAAACAGAAATATAATTTCAGAAAACATCAATATAATTTCAGAAAACATCATTTGAATTTCAGAAAACATAAATAGAATTTCAGAAAACATCAATATAATTTCAGAAAACATCATTCGAGTTTCAAAAAACATCAATTGAATTTCAGAAAGCATCAATAGAATTTCAGAAAACATCAACTGTATTTCAGAAACCATCAATATAATTTCAGAAAACATCATTTGAATTTCAGAAAACATAAATAGAATTTCAGAAAACATCAATATAATTTCAGAAAACATCATTTGAATTTCAGAAAACATAAATAGAATTTCAGAAAACATCAATTGTATTTCAGAAACTATCAATATAATTTCAGAAAACATCATTTGAATTTCAGAAAACATAAATAGAATTTCAGAAAACATCAATATAATTTCAGAAAACATCATTCGAGTTTCAGAAAACATCAATTGAATTTCAGAAAGCATCAATAGAATTTCAGAAAACATCAATTGTATTTCAGAAACTATCAATATAATTTCAGAAAACATCATTTGAATTTCAGAAAACATAAATAGAATTTCAGAAAACATCAATATAATTTCAGAAAACATCATTCGACTTTCAGGAAACATCAATTGAATTTCAGAAAACATCAATAGAATTTCAGAAAACATCAATTGTATTTCAGAAACTATCAATATAATTTCAGAAAACATCATTTGAATTTCAGAAAACATAAATAGAATTTCAGAAAACATCAATATAATTTCAGAAAACATCATTCGAGTTTCAGAAAACATCAATTGAATTTCAGAAAGCATCAATAAAATTTCAGAAAACATCAATTGTATTTCAGAAACTATCAATATAATTTCAGAAAACATCATTTGAATTTCAGAAAACATAAATAGAATTTCAGAAAACATCAATATAATTTCAGAAAACATCAATTGTATTTCAGAAACTATCAATATAATTTCAGAAAACATCATTTGAATTTCAGAAAACATCAATATAATTTCAGAAAACATCATTCGAGTTTCAGAAAACATCAATTGAATTTCAGAAAACATCAATAGAATTTCAGAAAACATCAATTGTATTTCAGAAACCATCAATATAATTTCAGAAAACATCATTTGAATTTCAGAAAACATATATAGAATTTCAGAAAACATCAATATAATTTCAGAAAACATCATTTGAATTTCAGAAAACATAAATAGAATTTCAGAAAACATCAATATAATTTCAGAAAACATCATTCGAGTTTCAGAAAACATCAATTGAATTTCAGAAAGCATCAATAGAATTTCAGAAAACATCAATTGTATTTCAGAAACTATCAATATAATTTCAGAAAACATCAATTGTATTTCAGGAAACATCAATTGTATTTCAGAAAACATCATTTGAATTTCAGAAAACATAAATAGAATTTCAGAAAACATCATTTGAATTTCAGAAAACATAAATAGAATTTCAGAAAACATCAATAGAATTTCAAAAAGCATCATTTGAATTGCTGAAAACATTAATTGTATTTCAGAAAACATCAATTGAATTTCAGAAAGCATCAATAGAATTTCAGAAAACATCAATTGTATTTCAGAAACCATCAATATAATATCAGAAAACATCATTCGAGTTTCAGAAAACATCAATTGAATTTCAGAAAGCATCAATAGAATTTCAGAAAACATCAATTGTATTTCAGAAACTATCAATATAATTTCAGAAAACATCATTTGATTTTCAGAAAACATAAATAGAATTTCAGAAAACATCAATATAGTTTCAGAAAACATCAATTGTATTTCAGAAACTATCAATATAATTTCAGAAAACATCATTTGAATTTCAGAAAACATAAATAGAATTTCAGAAAACATCAATATAATTTCAGAAAACATCATTCGAGTTTCAGAAAACATCAATTGAATTTCAGAAAACATCAATAGAATTTCAGAAAACATCAATTGTATTTCAGAAACCATCAATATAATTTCAGAAAACATCATTTGAATTTCAGAAAACATATATAGAATTTCAGAAAACATCAATATAATTTCAGAAAACATCATTTGAATTTCAGAAAACATAAATAGAATTTCAGAAAATATCAATATAATTTCAGATAACATCATTCGAGTTTCAGAAATTCAATTGAATTTCAGAAAGCATCAATAGAATTTCAGAAAACATCAATTGTATTTCAGAAACTATCAATATAATTTCAGAAAACATCATTTGAATTTCAGAAAACATAAATAGAATTTCAGAAAACATCATTTGAATTTCAGAAAACATAAATAGAATTTCAGAAAACATCAATATAATTTCAGAAAACATCATTCGAGTTTCAGAAAACATCAATTGAATTTCAGAAAACATCAATAGAATTTCAGAAAACATCAATTGTATTTCAGAAACCATCAATATAATTTCAGAAAACATCATTTGAATTTCAGAAAACATAAATAGAATTTCAGAAAACATCATTTGAATTTCAGAAAACATAAATAGAATTTCAGAAAACATCAATATAATTTCAGAAAACATCATTCGAGTTTCAGAAAACATCAATTGAATTTCAGAAAGCATCAATAGAATTTCAGAAAACATCAATTGTATTTCAGAAACTATCAATATAATTTCAGAAAACATCATTTGAATTTCAGAAAACATAAATAGAATTTCAGAAAACATCATTTGAATTTCAGAAAACATAAATAGAATTTCAGAAAACATCAATATAATTTCAGAAAACATCATTCGAGTTTCAGAAAACATCAATTGAATTTCAGAAAACATCAATAGAATTTCAGAAAACATCAATTGTATTTCAGAAACCATCAATATAATTTCAGAAAACATCAATTGTATTTCAGGAAACATCAATTGTATTTCAGAAAACATCATTTGAATTTCAGAAAACATAAATAGAATTTCAGAAAACATCAATAGAATTTCAAAAAGCATCATTTGAATTGCTGAAAACATTAATTGTATTTCAGAAAACATCAATTGAATTTCAGAAAACATCAATTGCATTTCAGAAAACATCAATTGAATTTTAGAAAACAGCATAATCGACTTATTTTTTATGCACTGGAAAATATGATGTTGATGTTTTCTTTAATTATGAGATGTTTACACATCTCCCTTGTGATCGGACTCACATGATTTTTTTTACTATATGAGTTGTAACACCCTAAAATTAGTGCAGATTTATTTCATGGGTGAACAGATACAGCTTGACTACCGCTGTAGGATTAGTCCGATGACGTTAATTCATACAAATATTTCCATCTCGCCTTTTTAACTACATTGGAAAACAAAATATTACATATATTTCCGTCTCGCCTTTTGGCTACATTGGAGAGCAACCTATTTCAGATATTTCCATTTCATCCTTTTCAGTATATAAATGAGTTGTAAAGGTGTGACTTGCACATGAAAGCCGTACTACCTCAAATGCAAAAAGGCTTAGACTAAACAGAACTCTAGAGAACCCGATCAGACCGAAATTCGTATCGAGTCTCAACGAGTTCGACAATCTGAGTCGAGAAATGTTGAAAGACCTGAGCAAACCCAACAACGTCTTGAAGCCCAAAGATTAAGTCTAGCATTGTTAAGAGGAATATCGGAAACGCCTGTATCTACTCAAGTGCGTCTAGAAATCCAGCGGCTAAGACAAGCTGAGTCGAGGGAATTTGAAACTCCTGAAATGGCTCAACAACTTCTTCAGGCCCAACGGATAAGACAAGCTGAGTCGAGGGAATGTGAAACTCCTGAAACGAAACAACAATGTTTTGAGGTAAAACAGATAAGACAAGTTGACTGCAGGGAATGTGGAACTCCTGAAGAGACTGTAAAACTTTTTTAAGTTGGTTCCTTCATTGCAAGAGATGGTACAAAAAGTTTTTCCTAACATAACGTACATAAGAGGACAATCGCTTACGGTAGCAGGTATCAATTTAGAGACTCCCTGTTTTTCTCATAGACAATTATATGTCACCTGCTCCAAAGTTGGCAGCCAGCACAATCTTTTCGTTTATGCATCAAAAGGAAAAACCAGAAGTGTTGTATATAGCTGTAGAATAACTAAAATTCGTAACTTCTAAACATACACTCAAAATAATCCACGCATAAACATAGTTAGTTGTAATGGTAAGCAGGCGCTAAGTACTTAGTTCCAAATGTACAAATGTTCACTAAAAAAATGAACTTATTCCCCAAAAAATTGGGGAACAACTTGACGATGAACAAATTCTCCAAATTTGTAAAAAAAAAGGTCCCCAAAAGAAATGAACAATTCCCCCAATTTTTTTAAAAACAAAATAAGAAAAATGAACTTAATCAGGATGCGGATGCGACGCGCTCACGGAACACAGCTCAGCTTAAATATCGGAATGATCTGAATAATATATTTTGGCGATTAAAATAAGTTGGCGATAACTGCGCGGCAACACGGGTGTGGCTGCCAAACACGCGGAAGCGGACGCAACGCACTCGCGGAACACAGCTCTGTGAAAAGCCTTATTATAAATTTTATCTACGTATGTGCAATAATTACCTGTTGATCCAAATAAGCTACCACATATACTATCAGCAGTTTCTTAAAGCAACCTTGCGGCACGATTTTATGAGTCGCATCCATTTTCCATCTTTTAAACCTCTTTAAATTTGACGTCACTGTTCAAAGATGATCACTTATTGGATGAAGAAATCAATTTTAAAAAGTTCTGTTTCCTTAAATCTGTAAATGATTCCGTTACATTCAATGTTTACAAAATAAATAAACTTAAAAAAATAAAAAATAAATTAGCCGGTTTCGCAACTTATTTTTGAATTTTGAAGCATTTTTGCTGTAATTTTTTAGTTCCCAAACTTCTAATTTAAAAAAAATTAAACAATTTTAAGTTGAAATAAAAAATGAATTTACTTCCCCAAAACGTAAAAATGGGGAATTTTTTATCATGAACACATTCCCCAATCCCATAAAAATTTTTGGGGACAAAGCTAATTTTTTTTTTTTTTTTTTTTTTTTTTTTTTTTTTTTTGGAATTTGTATATTGGGTTCTAGGTATTCAGCGCTTGGTAAGCATAGTAAACCATTTTTCAAGTCAAAGGCCTTTGGATCACGGGCAAGTAATAAATATTGGTAAAAAAAAAAAAAAAAAAAAAAAAAAAAAAAAAAAAAAAAAAAAAACCTATTAACTATAAATACTATTAGAACTTAAAGGCTTAGTAACTGTGTTAGAATTGTAACTGTACCTAACATTGGTTAAAATATTGACTTTAAAATACTGGCGGATGCTATCAAAGATTGGGCACAGACGAATTTAACACTCTTTTTTTTAGAAAGAAATTTCCATAGATGTTTTGACAAATAAGATTTAGAAAAAATTTTAAAATTGCTTTGCAAACAACTTAACCAGTCTAAACAAGTTTTTTATTTTTTTTTTTTATTTTTTTTTTTTTATTTTTTTTTTTTTATTATTAATTCAACATTGTATACATTTTAATTTATTTATCGCCTCAGCGCCTTAAAGGCTTTAGAGAGGCTATATGGCAACATTATTTTACATATTAAATATATATTGTTTACAAGTTATTGCTAGCATAGCATAATGACTTTTACATAAGAAGTGTTTCTATATTCACCAATAAGTAATTCTTAACACGATGCTTAAATATTGGAAAAACTGGAATATTTCGTAATTCGTGAGGCAAACTATTAAATTCATGTGGTCCAGCAAATGTAATGCGCTGCTTCGTTAATTCCAAAGGACTTCTCGAGGCGATTAAGTTTTGTGATTGCCTAGTATTTCTTTGCGTACGTGAAATATTTTGGAAAAATCGTATAGACTGATGACCATTTCCTCTAATTGTTTTAAAAATATATATCAATAATTTATGCTTATATAGGCCTCGAACCGGCAGAATATCTTAATCATGAATTTTGAATAGATCAACTGTATTGAACACTAGCTTTAAAGCTTTGTGTTAGCAGATTGGAGAGATTTTAACGAAGTACTTTCTTTACAGCCATATATAATTGGAAGATATGTTAAATGTGAATGTATAAGTGATTTATAAATCAGCATCTTAACATCACAACTAAGTTCGTTTTTAAACTTATAAAGAATGCCAATAGCCGACGAAATTTTTGATTATAACAGATTAAGGTGGGTTATCCCATAGAAGGTTGTGATTTAAGTGTACACCTAAATACTTAACCATATCCGACTCAGTTATCTGAGATCAATCGATGTGAACAATCATTTTATCTTCATTTCTAAAACGATATGGTTTAAATATTACAAACTTCCAAATATACGAAAAAGAAAATTAGTTTTTTTTTTTTTTGTAATTTCGGCCAAACATCATGTGATGAAGTAATTCCGAAAACCTGATGTGATAGGCTCTCAAAAACCTTTAAAGTATTATGCTCTGGTATATAAAATGTTGGCTTTTGCTATTATTTGTTGCTATTCAAAGCAATATTAAATAAATTTCCTCAGACACATTCATTAATTAATTTAAATTCTAAGCAATTAACTTGTTATATGAGATAAATATTGTTTAACTTTAACAAAAAATTTCCATGAATAATGGCCAGCTCATCAATTTCTCATAACACAAACACAGACAAGGAAGTTGAAATTATTTACAACCTCGTTTTAAGCGCCATAAACAAGTAAATTATTTAAGAATGCATTACGCTGACATACGAAAATTCCACCCGGCATTCATTTTCCACAGCATTACATCTAACCTTCATACCTTTTACAATATACGAGTATCTATGTATATAAATTTAGCTTTGGCATTAGTAATTTTCCTTGATGGCTATGAAATAATTTACGTGAGCCGGTGCCACAAAATGAGAATCTTCCTGGCTAACTGTAGAATAAAATAAAACAACTTAAAGTTTTGCCGGATTTCTACTCGTGCTCGCTATTAGATAGTGACTACGAAATGCATTGCAATGTCGTTGCACTCATCATTATTGCTTAGATGGCAGCAGCAGTAGGAGGAGAAGAAGGAGAAAATTTAAAAGTGGAAGTGGAAGTGTTTTTTTTTGTGAAACAACACCACCACTTTATTTATTTATCCAAATGTTGGGTTGTTAGTGAATTGTTTTGTATTCATGAGATCTTCATTTTGGCGAATAGTGTTGGGTGTTACCAAAGCTACTGCAACAACATCAACAACATTTTATGTTAATGTAGTTACGTTAAATTTCGGGCGTGGAAATTGTTTGGTAAATTTGCTACCAACCAAAAACTAAAAAAAAAGAAAACAAAAAGAGTTTGAGTAGTGTTGAGTTCACCGGTTTTATTACATGCATAATTTGCAAAAAAAAAAAAAAAAAAAAAAAAAATGCAGCTTAAAACGCGAGCAAGTAACTAACGTGGGAATATCCTTTCGACTATTTGTTTAGTTTACTCACAACATTCTGCTACGTTTACCCGTTCTACTCCTCGTACTCGTACATTTCCTATAGCTGTTAGTTTAATGTTGTATGTGTCTGTCTGTCTGGCAGTGCGCTTTAAGGAACAACCTTTAAATGTTTATTTTATTTTATTTTGGTAACAAGTCGTAAAAGCTGTATTTTATGAGGTTTTTGGTTGTTTTTTGTTGTTTTGGCTAGAAGAATGGCTGACTATCTCTTGTCTATCTGGAAGTCTGCTTGTATTTTTTTGTGTGTGTGTGTGTATCTGTCTGTCTCTAATATGTTTGAAAATTTTCATGGTAACTAACAAAAACTAACTAACTAATGCCGTCAAAACTAATGGTCCAATTCAAATGGAGTGCATTCTTTTTGTTGTAGTTTTTTTTGGCCGGTTCATTGTTGTTTTAAGAGATTGTCTTTTATTATTCCTTTTTTGATTCCTGTTTAAATTGTCACATTTTATCCATTTTGTATAGTTGCTCGAAAGTGGAAGTGATTGGTAATGGTCTAACAGTTTTCAATTTAAAACAATTTTTATTAACCAGAAAGTGTCTATGGATTGTAGAGGAATGATCAAAGATATGATCCTGCACTAAATTATTTTGTACTGTTGAGTTAAGTGGTTGATGGCTGGAAGGACAGGTTTTTGTTTGCTAACTAAGGATTGCGCCCATATAAATTTTAGCATAATGAAAGGGAATATTATTTTAATTATTATACTAGCAGATTCCAGCGTTCGAGTGCAATTTGTAGTCAGCTTTATTTTTCAATTTAGCCAATTCACAAACCAACACTTTTATGGTTTATTATTATTGTGAATGGAGATAACAAACTCATTAACAAACACATAAACAAATTTAATAAAACACACAAAGCATATGTATAATTTTATGTATCTGTTAGTAGCAACTTTAAATGCAATTTTCTCAAAATAAAGACAAAAGTTTAAAAATCTGTAAATCTACACAACGGCTAAAAAGAAATACCTTTCCAATAATATGCTCTTGGTCAAAATCAGGATAAAACGCTAGAACAAAACATCGGTCACAAGAAATCGCCTAGCCTATTGATATTATAATATAGATTATATATAGATAGATATATACATATATATATATATATATATATATATATATATATATATCGATTTCTTGTGACATCTTTTACACTCTCAGTTACCAAACGATTTTGACAAAAAATATACCATTTGCAAGGTGTTTCTTTACAGATGTGCACCATGTTTTTTTAAAATTAAAGTTGGGTCAGTTCTTGGTTCATTTAAAGTGGCTTCTAACACATACATAAAGCACATATATAAGCTACGCAATGCTGTGTGTATGTTTATTAAATTTGTTAATTTGAATTGTGAATTGGCTAAAATTGATTAGCATACCTTTAGGCTCTTATAAAATTAGTTATTAAACTCATTTATCTATCTTCTGTATAAATTCACAATTTAATGAATTATTTCCTAGAATTTTCTAGTGTGAATTCGTATCTCTTGATACGAAATTGACATAATTTTTTTTTGTATCACTGAACAGTCGATTTGCTGTAATGGCCTGATGAAAACGCAAAAAATGTGGATACTTAATACTGCTATAGGAAGAAGTGAATCAAATTTTTTATACTCCGTGTTGAGTTTGTGCTGATGTTCGTCACTAACAAAAATATTTAACCTAAAACTACCGTTTGTTATACCGATCGACTCAGAATCACTTAATTCAAGTTAGTGTTGGCTGCCCGTCCGTCTGTGTGTCCATGTAATTCTTATGATCAAACTTTTATCGATCGTAGGAAGAACCCTGTGAACTTTATGAAAATCGGTACATGTTGAGACCTAGCCCCCACACAAATAACCCCTACGAGATTGACTGAAATGATTATGATTACCATATATACATTAGGGTGGCCCTTCGTTATATGGAGGGAAAAAAAAGTGTTTAAACTGTCGGTCTCACCCCCTAGAAATATGCGAATAGCAAAAAAAACTGAGAAACACAAAGTTTTGGGCCAATCAAAAAACGTTTAGTCGTGGCGCAAAGCGATTGAAAATTTCAAGTGTGTTTATGTGGGGAAAATATGACGTTTTTTCAGTTTTTACGAAAATTTCGTTCTATAGTTTAACTTTTCCTACAAGCTGTTACATAATTCGGGATCAGTATTAAATTATCCTTTCAAAAGGCTACAAAACTTCAAAATCGTATGAAACCTCGCCAAGAAATAGCAAATGCCCCAGACCACTTTTGTGCCAAAAAAAAAAAACTAGGTCATGAAATTTGATGGCATTTTTTTCAACTTTGAGAAATTGATTAAAGCCATCATTCTTTTTTGGTCTCTATACTTATAAGTACTCAGAAATGAAGTATTGTTTTATTACCACGTTGTTAACCTATTGCGCATTGAGACCGAAAATTGGAAAATTTTTTGATAAAATTTTTAAAACTCCTTTTTCAAGTTTTAAAAAATTTTCTTAAACAAAATTTAAAAAAATTAATATATTACTTTATGGTTTTATTAAATGCATGTTGCAGATTAACTGTGTGAAGTTTTAAGTAAATCCCTCTGCCAAAATTTTTTTGACAAGGATTTAATTTTTGCGGATTTCGAGAAAACTTGGATTTTTGTGAAATATTCTGTAAATATACTCTTTCTAAATACTTTGTATCAAAAATTCAACACTTTTCTACTTTTAAATGTTATATTTTATCTTAATAGCCTAGGGTTTCGGAAAAAAATAATATGACTCCATTAACCCTTTTGGAATTGGGGTCACATATGACCCCAAGCTAATAAAAGACAATTTATGCAAAAAATACAAATATTTAGTAAGTGCTGTCCAATTTTTAGATGCGGCGCTTAAAATATAATAACCAAACTGAAAAACGTCATATTTTCCCCATATAAACACACTTGAAATTTTCAATCGCTTTGCGCCACGACTAAACGTTTTTTGATTGGCCCAAAACTTTGTATTTCTTAGTTTTTTTGCTATTCGCATATTTCTAGGGGGTGAGACCGACAGTTTGAACCCTTTTTTTATTAAGGGGCACCCTAATATACATATATATTAGGGTGACAGCCATTTTTTTTTTTTTTTGGAATTTCAAGACGTGCGGGTCGGCTTATTATGACATTTGGATCTAAAACTTTAGTGTACAAAATTTGAGCCAAATCGGACAATGCTTTCAGGACACGCATTGAGTTCAAAGTTCAAATATGAATTTATATGTAAAATCTATAAAAAAAAAAATTATTTTTTACAAAAATTTTGATATTAATAAATGCGTTTCAATTAAATTAATTAATAAACCATAATCTAGAGTAAATTATCTTTCTAATAAAACCACAATTTCTATTATCGGTTGAAAAACAGCCAAGTTATATCAAGTTCCCCAGGCAATAAATGCGTTGCAAACCACTTGATTAAGATAATCGAGCTCACATTTTTAAAGACATTGAAATAATTTAGAACAACAATATTTTTGCATTCTCCTGATTCCAAAATGAGCTTATGTAAAGTTTTTGCATCTCGTCTATTGTTATGCCGTTCTAAATTAATGTCAAAAGGGTATGTATTTTTTAGCACTATTTCAAAATCTCCAATTTTTACTTTTTCAAAAATTTTGTTAAAAAGGTTTTTCGAAATCAGCGATTGGACTTTAAGGTCTTTTTAATAAAATATATGTGATTAAAAATGCCAAATATTGTAGGTATCCTATTCTTCATTTGGCGAGGGCAGCGTTTTGATTTCAGCGGATTTGAAGAAAAATGTGATTTTTCATATTTTTTCAACTGTTAGGCTACATCTTTTTGGTGTTTTCATATTTCAAATATCTTTTGTCAAAATATTATACTACTTGATATAAGTTCTCAATCTTGTGAATTAAGGTTAAATTGAAGCACTATAAACTGTCCCTCTTTAAAGTCAAAGGTAAAATTTAAGGAGATTTACATTTTTTTAAAACAAAATATCGAAATAATGTATATTTGTGGAAGGATTTCGATAAAAGTTGTTGATAATATTTAAATAATTCTAGAAAATAATATTCTCGGCTTATTTTCTGAAATTAACCCGTGGGATACTTTTGATGTCAAATTGACTCTTTATGAAAATCTATAAATAGTTTCTTCATCAGGTTTTTTTTTAATAAAACAAATTTAATGTATCCATAAAATTCCTCAAATTTATTCGTTATTTTATGAAAATATGTAGATTAATTAGTTTTTATATTTAATACAGTATAAGCAAATTTGTATATCGAGGGCTTATATTAAAAAAAAAAACTATCTGCATCAATAATTATTTTAAAGAGAGTTTTTAAAACCAATTTATTAATTTGATCTGAAAGTATTTGTCGATCGATTTGCTACAATACGAACATCTATTAAGAAATAGTCTTACTAATCATTAATGATATCAAATATTATATTTGACAGTTATATCAGAGAACAGTTTGAAATCAAAAATTAATATTGCTGTCAAATGTAGATAGCACTTTTTGAATATAAGCCCTCGATATGCCTTTATATGAATATAGTAATTCTGAGAAAAAAAATTAAAACTAGGACACATTTTGAGTACCACACGGGTTAATTTCAGAAAATAAGACCAGAATATTATTGTTTAGAACTTTTATCGAAATCCTTTCACAAATATATATTATTTCCATATTTTGTTTTAAAAAAATGAAAATATCCTTAAATTTGACTTTTGACCTTAAAGGGGGACAATTTATAGTGTTTCAATTTAACCTTAATTTCCAGGATTGAGAACTTATATCAAGTAGTATAATATTTCGACAAAAGATATTTGAAATATGAAAACACCAAAAAGATGTAGCCTAACAGTTTAAAAATTATGAAAAATCACATCTTTCTTCAAATCCGGTGAAATAAAAACGCTGCCCTCGCCAAATACAATATTTGGCATTTTTAATCACATATATTTTGTTAATAAGACCTTAAAGTCCAAGCGTTGATTTTGGAAAATTTCTTGAACAAAAGTTTTGAAAAAGTAAAATTGCAGATTTTGAAATAGAGCTAAAAAATACGTACCGTGTTGACATTAATTTAGAAGGGCATAACAATAGACGAGATGCAAAATACTTAACATAAAATCATTTTGGGATCAGGAGAATGTAAAATATTGTTGTTGTAAATTATATCAATGTCTTTTAAAATGTGAGTTCGATTTTTTTAATCAAGTGGTCTGCGGCGCATTTATTGCCTGGGGAACTTGATATAACTTGGCTGTTTTTCAACCGATAGTAGGTTTTATTATTTTAAAGGGTGATTTTTAGCTATTATCTTTTTGGCAACACTGGTTTAAACAGCTGACGCACGTTTCGTGTTTTGTTTCATTGTCAAACATCTTCAGTTTTGTTTATAATTTAACCATGAATCGTCTTACAAATGAACAACACTTGCAAGTTATTGAATTTTATTATCAAAATGCGTGCTCTGTTAACAAAGTTCATCGCGCGCTTCTTCCATTTTATGGTCAGTTTAATCGACCCACTGAAGCGGCTATTCGGGCTATTGTGACTAAATTTCGCACCAAATTTACATTGTGGACATTAAACCACCAACACGCGAACTGAAGAAAATATCGCAGCTGTATCGGCCAGTGTTAATGATGACCATCAATTATCGATTCGTCGCCGTTCGCAGCAATTGGGCCTCTGTTACTCAACAACGTGGAAAATTTTGCGGAAGGATTTAGGTGTAAAGCCTTTCGAAATATAGCTGGTGCAAGAATTGAAGCCGAATGACCTACCGCAACGTAGAATTTTTGGTGAATGGGAAAGTTGGCCGAAGATGACTTTTTTACCGAAAAATTGTGTTCAGCGACGAAGCTCATTTTTGGCTCAATGGGTACGTAAATAAGCAGAATTGTCGATTTTGGAGTGAATATTAGCCAGAAGCATTGGAAGAGCTACCAATGCATCCAGATGTCACAGTTTGGTGCGGTTTATGGACTGGTGGCATCATTGGACCGTACTTCTTCAAAGATGATGCGAATCCTAACGTAACTGTGAATGGTGAGCGGTACCAATAGATGATATCCAACTTTTTTTGCCCAAAATGCAAGAGCTTGACTTGCATGACATGTGGATTCAACAAGACAGTGCCACATGCCACACAGCACGCGAATTAGATTTTCGTACCGTTCGATTATTTTTTTTAAAAAGAAAACAAATCTTTATTTTAAATTTATTTATTCTTAACCATTGAAAGAGGAGCTAAAAACTGGCTTTTCATATTAAAATTAATCAACTTATATACTATAATTATAATCGTAACTTAAAAACTAATTTTGTTAAATCAGCATAAGTGTGTTTTGTTTCTGTTAGTTGTATTGGTAACAAAACAAACTTATGTATGTTCCTATTCTTGGGAAAAATGTCTACAAAAAATAAATAATCTGTTGTGTTGCATTTTCGTTATGAGAACGGAAATGCAACTTTAAATTTTGGTTTAAATATGTTTGCCCATTGCTTATAATTAATTTTGACGATTTAGCATTAGTGTGTTTTGTTTCCGTTAATGTTATTGGTAACAAAACAAACTTATGTATGTTCTCATTAATTTATTCTTAGGAAAAGTGTCTGTAAATAAAAGAAGTATTTTGATGTATTGCATTTTCGTTGTGAGAACGGAAATGCAATTTTAGTTTTTGTTTTGTGACAATTCCCGTGAATTGTGAAATTATTTAAATAATATTGGCTCGTGCCAAGGGAATAATGGGAGACATCATAACATATTTAAATAATATTGGCTCGTGCCAATAATTAGGGTTTACTAATATTACCAATTCTGTTTAAGAATTCCTCAAATTTGTCTGGGGTTTTTTGTAGCATTTATATATGTAACTCGCGCAACACTGGACTTGTTGAGAGGCGAGTTCGGTGAACATTTTATTTCACGGGACCGGTCAATTGGCCGCCTAGATCGTGCGATTTAACACCTTTAGACTATTTTTTGTGGGACCATGTTAAAGCTCATGTCTATACAGACAATCCCGCTTCAATTGACGCATTGGAAGACAACATTGAAGCATTTATTCGTGAGATACCGGCCGAAATGTTGGAAAGAGTATGCCAAAATTGGACCATTTGAGGCGCAGTCACGGTCAACATTTGCATGAAATAATCTTTAAACATTAAATTATATGGACCGTACTATCGATTCAAATAAAGATTTCATGCATTTTTCTGAATTTTATGTGTTTTTTTTTTTGGAAAACTTTCCTATAGCTCTTAAAAAATCACCCTTTATTAGAAAGATAATTTACTCTAGATTATGGTTTATTAATTAATTTAATTGAAACGGAATTATTAATATCAAAATTATTGTGAAAAACGATTTTTTGATAATTTTTACATGTAAATTCATATTTGAACTTTGAACTCAATGCGCGTCCAGAAAGCATTGTCAGATTTGGCTCAAAATTTGTGCACTAAAGTATTAGATCCAGTGTCACAATAATCCGACCCACACACCTCAATTCGACCAAAATTATTTTCATACAAACCGCTGTCATCCTAATATATCTATAATATTAATAAGCTAGGCGATATCTTGTGACTGATGTTTTGTTCTACCGGTTTAGCCCGATTTTGACCAAACGTATGTTATTTGAAAGGTATTTCTTTATAGCGGTTTTGCAGATTTACAGATTTTTTTATTTTTTTCCTTTATTTTGAGTAAATTGCATTTAAAGTTGCTACTAACACATACATATAATTATACAATGCTATGTGAGTGTTTACTACATTTGTTAATGTGTTTGTAATAAAAATGAGTTTGTTTTTTGTGTTGATTTGTGAATTGGCTATAATCGATTAGCATACTTTAAGGGTCTTTATGCAATGAAAAAATAAAATTTCCTAGAATTTGCGCTCGAATTTCAAGGGCTGGAATCTGCTATTATATATATATATATATATATATATATATATATATATATATATATATCGATAAATTTTGGTGTATGCGTGTCTATTATACCCACTTATCAGTAATATATAAATATAAACCCTGTATGACCATTTTTAGTCATAGTCCCCCTGTAATCATGATTCCCGATCTTCACTTAAACCTATCAAAAAAACAAAAATTTTGAATACAATTTTTGTACCCTATAGCACTATATGGTAACGGTATAACGAGTTTGTGCATATGTTTGTAACTACCAAAAATATTTGACCTAGATACCTCTTATATTATACCGATCGCCTCATAATCACTTTCGACTCTGAATCAATTTAGATACAAAACCCTCTCTCGGCAGGCATAGACTATAACTTTCGTAAATGTCTTATGTAGATTTCTTTCTGTATTAATGGTTTTTGGCGCATTCTTTTGCCTCGATATTCTCCTTCCAGCTTTCACACAGCACCTTCTGTACTTTATACAAATGGAGTCCTGTCTCTGAGCAATTTCTTTTTTGCGATGTTTTTTCCCCGATATATACGAATTTTTCTTTAGAAAAAGTGTAAATTTTTATTAACCTTGTTAGACTAGGTATAGCTCTTTTTTCTGCTACATCTCAGGCTTCTCGTAACGTTCGTTACAATTTTCAATATTCCCTTCAGTCTTCGATCGGCCGATCCCATATCGAGAATTTTTTTTTGACATTTCCCGACATTTTGTCTATTTTACGACCAGAGGTGCTCGAAGCTCTTTTAAAAATGTTTAAAATTAATTTGGTCTTGGCAATGTCTATTAACTCAATTTTTCGCCTTAACCCTTAATCCTTTTTGGTGTTTGTAAACGTCGTCTTGATACAGCTTAATGAGTTTTCAAATACTGCTAAGTACCTCAATAGATTCTCAAATTGCCACAATCCACTATGATTGTAAGCACAGACTAGTGGAACCCTTCAAAAATATTTGTCCATTACATTATGCAATATTTTGCTTTCTTAATTAGAGCCTCAAGTTATGCTTTAATATTTAAACGTTTTAATTACTTGCAGTATGTGTAATTCTAACTCAATCAACAAAATACTTACAACTTTTAACTAAGGGATTTACGTAACATTTTTATCATAAAACATAAGAAAAACCAACTTTTATAGTCCTCATTAAGTTACAAATTAAAACATTCTAAAAGACCATAAAATCATGATCATGAAAACTTTTCTAGCATAACATAAAATTTAATGCTTGACCAAAAAAATCTATAATGCCAAATAAGATATGAGTTTTGAGCTAAAGCTCATCCCTAAATTACTGCACACCACCGGGCTGGGGTGACTTTCTTTTTTTTATAGAAAATTTAAGATTTCATGGTTATTAAGCAATAGATGATAAAAAATATTTAATCCAACAAAAGCTACGTACGGTCAATAGACTGAAATCTAAAGTTAAAGTTCATATTTAGCTTTGGGAATTTTACAAAGCTAAAATAAATAAAATTTTATTAGCTTACGAAATGTTCGAATCTAGTTAGTATGTGCAGTAAAGTTATTTAATTTTATGATTAACTATTACTGCCACAACTACTAGTAGATTCTATTTTAAACATTAGGGTAGCATATATTGGCATGGTATATTTCTATACAATCTCTTTGTAACTCATTGCAATATGACTGGGGTAGCCCATCTTGATCTTGATCAAAATCACGATCATATTCATACTTATCCAAAGTGTTTGTTTTTATTTTAAGCTTTTTGGTATTGAAAGCTAGCAAAATCAGTTGAGGAGTTCAAAAGTTATAAGCAGTGGTTTTGCAACAATATGGCATCGATTTGTTGTTGCATGTTTTTTTCATATTTTCTTATAAATGCATATTTTGCTTATTTTTTTTTTCATATATTTTCATTTCATATTTTTGCAAAAGAATTTATATGTTATACTTAAAAATATATACAAAGAATTATTTATTTATGTAAATAAAAATTTAATATAAATTTATATATAACAATGTGGAACAAAATGATGGTCATGATCTTGGGGTTGGATAGTTCTTATACTGAACGATTGTTTTACGTTATTATAGTAGTGTTTGGGGGTTTTCATTATTTCTCCAACATTGTATTGAATGAGACTCAAATAGTAGCCTAATAGTTCTTTTGATCTAAATTCTGAGTTCGAATATCCCCAATCGAATTTTAAGAGGAATTTTTTCATAGAACATTTTAATGCTATATCTTGAATATCCATGGGTCAGAAGGGACTTATTCTTCAATAAATACCAAAAAAGTATACTGCAACGAGCGCTTAGTGGTTAAAAATTTTACTACGAGGTGTCGAAGACGAGAACGTCATCCGGCCATGTTAGATCACCGAAACGATGTTTTATCACAAGCAGTCTCTCAACAATTTATGTTTAACAGATTATTTAATATTTTAAAGTTTTTTTTCTTATTTAATATTTTAACCCCTTAACTCCTATTTTTCCTGGTAATTCTTATTATCTTTTTAAATTGGCAAAAGATGTAACTAAGGGATTTCAAGGATTATAATGTTCCGCTTTTTAATGTTTTTAATTTACAGATTTATTTTTATGTAGTTTCCAAAACAAATTAGGACTGTTTTCAATAACGATTTAGTTATTAATTTATTTTATTCAGCACTGCATTGAGTATCTTAATCACAAATAAAGCTCAACTGGGATCCTTGGTCTTCTTCATTAACTTTTCCCAGAATATGTGCTTACTCCACCAACATATTTCTGCAAGTAAATTTTTCCTTTATATCTGTAATTTTTTGATATATAAAATGTAAGTTTCAAAAGTATCTGCTGGTTGAAACTACCATCGTAAGCTTCTATAAAATCTCCACTAAAATGCCCTTTTCTTTCTTTTCTTGGGAAAAAATTTACAAATAAAAAAAAAAAAACTAGTTAAAAAAACTATTAACTATTAACATAGCCTAAGTTGCAAATGCTTTAGAATTAATTTTATTGCTATTTTACATCTATAATATTAATAGGTAAGGCGATTTCTTGTGACCCGGGATTTGTTAAATGGCGTTCTCCCGATTTTGACCAAACGTATCTTATTTGAAAGGTATTTCTTATTAGCTGTCCACCAGATTTACAGATTTTTAAATTTTTAATTTTTTTTAATTTAAAGTTGCTACTAACACATACATAAAATTATACATTATGTGTGTGTTTATTAAATCTGTTAATGTGTTTGTGAGTTTGTTTTCTTCATTCCCAATAATAATATTGTTGAATTGAAAAATTATTTTACACATAAACCAATAACGACAATAATCGATATTAAAAAAAAAAGTTGATTAGTATACCTTTGCGGTCTTTATTAAATGAAAAAAAAAAAAAACTTTTTAGTTATAATGAATACACAAATTAATAAATAAAAACGTCGACCTTGCCAGGTTCCATTTTTCACTACTTTCAACGAAATACGATTGACGCTTTTGTGGAAGAGTTATTATGAATATCAAAATTTTGTATTCATATTATTCTTGTTTTTGGTTTACGTTGTTTGAGAAAAATATTAAAATTATTGCAGTTGGAAAAATCAAAACCATATTTTTTCGGGACTTCAGATATTATGCATACAATTTTCCGACGAAGTTTTGGTCTTCGACAACCCCTAATGAAATTTGCTGCAGAATTTATTCACAGAACATTTTAACAGTTTAAACGCACGTTTTAGGGTATTTATACCCTATACCACTATGTGGTTTGGGTATAATGACTTTGTGCTGCTGTTTGTAACGACCAAAAGTATTTGACCTAGACCCATATTTTATTATACCGATCGAATCAGAATCACTATCTGATTAGATTTAACGATGTCCGTCCGTGTGTCCGTCCGTCCGTCCGTCCGTCAGTCTGTGTGTCCATGTAAACCTTGTAATCAAACTACAGGTCGCAAATATGAGTATGTTTTGATGAAATATGGTATATAAGCTTTTATCGGCCATAGGATGAACGCTATTGAAATTAGAAAATCGGTCCATATTCAGACCTAGCCCCCATACAAATGACCCCCATGAAATCGACATATATTGCCATAAGATCCAAATTATCATATAGATCATACTCAAATTGGGTTTGTATGCGTTTATTACATCCATTAATGAGTAGTCCAAAAATTATCCCTATGGGACAACCCTTCCTCATAGGCCCCATGTAGAGCTGCTTCCCAATCTGCACATAAATCTATCAAAAAACAAAAATATTGCACTGATTCTTTTCAAATTTTGTTTGTATATATTTTTTTAAAGTTTTTAGTCAGGCTTTTAAGGTCACTAATTGATGTAAATAAAAGATTATTTTATTCTATTTTACATCCAACGTTTCGGTGGGATTTTTCCACCATCTTCAGGGATTTAAATTTATTGAATCTGGTAACCATAACAACAAAAAATAATAAAAACATGTATTTAATAAAAGGATAGCTCAACATTTAAAGAATAATATAACTCACATATAATCTTTCCTCAATTTTCACATAAATTAAAAGTATACATTTGATTTTATACGACACATAAAGCACAACATAAAACACAAAATGTAAATAAAAATAAATGTAAAAATAAGTAAAATATCACAGATTAAAAAATTCTTAACGTTAAGTATCACAGTTGGAAAATAACTAAATTAGGCTATTGCTAAAGTATAATTTGCGTTGGTATTGTCTTTGTCTTCTTTTAAGTTTATCGCTAAATCTATTTTCTGTTATATATTGTACGTAAACTCTCTAATGTGAATCTCTTATTCGCCCGTCTCTCTTTGTCTAATATGTTTTGTTTCCGTAAGTTAATTTTGTGACAAATTTCGTCGGATTTTCCAATACATTTTATTTCTTACACTACGTTGCTTTGCTCTGTTTTTTCAATTCTTGTTTTTGTTTGTGTAAATAGTGCACTTATGGTTTTATTTGGTTTATGTGCTAATGATACAGCTTCGTCAATAATAATTTCTTTCATATTCTTACTTTCTGTAAGTTTTGGGATATATGGTTAGAATTTGGTGATGCCAGATGTCTTAATCTTTTTGTCCCGTGATTCTTCATTGACAACCTTATTGATGAGATTGTTTATTATATATGTCGGGTAATTGTTTTTAATCAGTATATCCTTCACTTTTGTTATATTCTTGTCCTTAAATCTATTATCACTTAGTTGGAGAACTTTTTGTATTAAGTTTATTGCAGTGTTTGTTTTTTGTCTCATTGCTTGTGTTGAGTGATAGTTTATGAGACGACCTGATGCAACGGACTTTGTATACCGATCTGTAATTATTTTATTATGTTCCCTGTAGATTTCCATGTCTAGATATGGTATAGAGTTATTTTCTTCCTTTTCAATTGTAAATTTTAGCTTGTTGTGGTAGTTATTAAATGTTTTTAAAATGATTTCTTCGTCTTTTCTTTTTATAATAGCAAACAAATCGTCTACATACTTCGTAATTAGTTTTATGTGTATATTGTGTTTCCGTAGTTCTTCTAAACATTTTTCTAAAAGTGTGTCTAAAACAATGTCTGCTATAGTTGGTGAAAGTGGGTTCCCCATCGGCATTCCGTATATTTGATTATATATTTTTTCACCGTACATAAAATAATTGTTGTCGTTGAGACAAAATTGTAATAATTTTAGAACCTGGGATTTAGTTATTTTTGTATATTTCTGTAGGATGTTCCATTTTGTCATAATATTACTAATTGCTAGGTGAATAGGTATGTTTGTGAATAACGATACCACGTCTAAAGTTATTAAAATTTCGTCGTTATCCAAATATACTTCCTTCAATTTAGTTTTGAGTTCCAATGAATTTTTAATGTTGTATTTGTCAAGTATAATATTTTGTAAAATTCCTCCTATAAATTTCGATAAATTGTAGCACGGCACTTCCATTGAAGATGAAATAGGCTGTAGTGGTGTGTTCGGTTTGTGGATTTTCGGAAGTCCATATAATCTGGGAGCAGTTGCTGCATTCGATGTTAATTTTATTTTCTCGTATTTTGCTATTAAATTTTGTTTGTATAAGTCCATTATCAATTTGTTATTAGTTTGTATATATTTTTGCAAAATATAAGAGACTTTACCAAACATGATCAGGATCGGTCCAATTTTAGGCCTAGTGCCCATATAGATATAGCATCCGATATGAACTTTTTCATATCTGCAGCCAAAAAAATTAATAAAAATCCCACTCAAATTTGGTTTATCTAATTTTCTATGTCCAGTTAGTTGGGCCTAAGAGATAGGGTCTCTTAACGCATGGTATAGGGTATCGTATAGTCGGTCTAGACCGACTATAATTTTCTTACTTTTTTTTTTTTTTGTATTTCTTGAAAAAAGGACTAAAATGACCCATGAAAATTGCAGATATAAGGTTACAATATTCTAAAAAAAAAAAAAAAAATGCATCCGAAAATTTTGTTCGGGACATCCGAACTCAGAATTTAGATTGGAGAACTTTCACATTTGTTTTTATTCCACACAGAATTGGCCAAAAAAAAAATTAAATCTTTAAAATGGACATACAATTTTACTAGCTTCACAAGGACCGAATGCTTTGGGGGTTTTACTATACTTAGTTCATTCATCTGGCATAGGAATGTGTTGTACAGTGTAATTAACAATAACCCAAAAACCATTTATAATTTCTCATTTCATTCTTCAGCAAAATTGTATCTAAGAGTTAAATAAATAATGTATCCATGTAAAAAATACGGGTGTACCTTTTTTGATATTGAAAATATCTCTTCTACTCTACTAATAAATTAAAATCGTACGTCCTGAATATGCTATGATGTTCAAAAAATTGTTTTAAAAAAAGTGAAATATTTCATTCCATAGTAAAGGGTGATCCATTTCGAGGTTCCCTACTTTTTAAAGAAAAAAAAAAAAAAAAAAAAAAACACAGAAAGTTCAAATTTAATGGGGAATGTTTACTTTCATTTGAAAGAACATTCTTTGGCATTTATTTTTTGAAGATTATGTCTATCAAATGTTGGCCGCGGCTACGTCTCAGATGGTCCATCCATTGAGTCCAATTTTCGATGACTCGTTCGAGCATTCCGACTGGTAACTGGCGAATGAAACGCGTGATGTTTTGCTCCAAAGCCTGCATCGAAGCGGGATTGTCCGCATTAACTTTATACTTTACATATCCCCACAGGAGAAAGTCTAGGTGTGATATCACACGATCTTGGTGCCAATCGACCGGCCCAAAACTTGAAATTATCTGCTCACCGAAGTGTTCTCTCAATAAATCCATTGATTGATGCGCTGTTGTGGGAAGTGGCGCCGTCTTGTTGAAACCAAATGTCGCCGAGATCACGACCTTCAATTTCAGACATCATACGTCAGTCCGAGTTGCTGCGAACAGCGCCGACTCGACTCTCCACGGTTTTCGTGTACACTCTCAGCTACGGCTGCTATATTTTCTTCTCTGCATGCTGGACGTGGTCTATTCGGTCGAATATTATCCAATAATGAATGCTGGGTCTCAAGGTGGGTGATGGTGTTGCGAATAGTACGCTCAGTAGGCCGATTGTGTTGACCATAAGTTGAGCGAAGTGCACGAAACACATTCTTCACAGAACGTGAATTTTCGTAATAAAGTTGAACGATTTGTAAACGTTGTTCAGGCGTAAGTCTTTCCATGATGAAATGCCCAACAATACTAAACAAAAATAACATGACAGCATGACACGACGCACACGTGATTTGTCAAAAAAAAAAAAAAAAAAAAAAAAAAAAAACGCTATTGAAAAAAGTATCTCTACTTGGATCGCCCGGTACTTTCAAACTGACGTGGAAATTCTCACCCCCAGAATCGCAGTTGCACTATGCAATTTAAAAAAAGCAGATATTGTTAATGCATTCTTATCAATTAGTAGTAAATTTTTTTAAATCGTAGTCCTGGCAATAAAGAATTTTTTTCCTTTTTTACATTTGGTTGAATTTGTTCCGCTTTTTATTTTGAAAGTTGTATTTACGAATAAAATTTTTTGTGAAAAAATTAACTAGTTAGGTTCCAAATTTGGTTCCGTGTTAAGATCCTTTTTAAGGAAAATTTTGTTCTTGAAAAAAGTTTGCAATTTTTTTTTTCAAACTCTCTTAAAAATTGTTCATATTTATACCCTATACCACTATGTGGTTTGGGTATAATGACTATGCGCTGCTGTTTGTAACAACCAAAAATATTCGTCCTAGACCCATCTTTAATTATACCGATCGACTCAGAATCACTTTTTGAGTCGAAATAGCAATGTCCGTCCGTCCGTCCGTCCGTCTGTCTGTCCACGTAAAGCTTGTAATCAAATTACAGGTCGCAAATATGAACATACTTCGATGAAATTTGGCATATAAGCTTCCATCAGCCATGGGATGAACGCTATTGAAATTGGTGAGAATCGGTCCATGTTCAGACCTAGCCCCCATACAAATGACCCTTATGAAATCGACATAAATTGCCATAAGTTCCAAATTATCATATAGATCTCAGTCAAATTAGGTTTGTATGTGTTTATTACATCCATTAATCAGTAGTTCAAAAATTCTCCCTATAGGAAAATTTTTAGTCATAGGCCCCATATAGAACTGCTTCCCGATCTTCACTTAAATCTATCAAAAAACAAAAATATTTCACAGATTTTTCTCAAATTTGGTTTGTATATATTTTTTCAAAGTATAAGTGACTTTACCAAATATGGTCAGGATCGGTCCATTTTTCGACCTAGTCCCCATATAAATATAGTATCCGATATGAACTTTTTCATATCTACAGTGAAAAAAATTAATAAAAATACCACTCAAATTTGGTTTATGCTTATTTGCTATATCCAATTAATTAACCTGGTATAGGGTATCGTATAGTCGGGCTAGACCGACTATAATTTGCTTACTTGTTTTTTTTTTTAAATAGTTCAATAAATATTTTTAGTTTACATTCACGGCTTTGGGTTGGAGTCTCTATCATTACTTTCGTTTAAGCATTATCACTGTATCCCCAAAAACCGGCGCAAACAAATTAGTGTCACCCTTTTAAAAAAAATACTATAACATTTTAACTGCATCAGCAACAATTGCTAAGCACCTTTTTTTTCTTTTCAAAATTTCATTCTTTTTTATATTGTATTTTTCCTTAAGCAATTGTTCAATTGCTTAGTTGTTATTGATATATATAATGATAAGAATATCTTTGTCAAAGATATAAAAAATGAAATGCAGTTAAAACATTTGTTAAGAATGTGTTTAAGTTGCAGCATATTAAGTGGCAAATGTGGCTGCACACACATATGGGGATTTCCATAACAAATGTTTTTTTTTGTAATCATATTTTTTGGTGATCAAAGATTTAAATACATAAAGAAATATTTTAAATTAAATTGTCGACATAAAAAAAAAAATGTATCAAAAGCTGTGAACAAAGTTCGAAAATATTTTTGGAATAGAGAAAACTGCTTCTTACAACAAAATGCAAAATATATATAATAGCTAGTTATAGGTGGTGCTTTTTGCTCATGTTTCAGCGTTTCAAGAAGCAGTTGATTCCAGAACTAACAATCAGTTCTTTGATAGCTTCGACAGTGACCTGAAAATTTTAGAAATTTTTTGAAATTAGCTTTTTTAAGTGCTTCCTCGAACTGATAAAGTTGAATAAAAAAATGCGCTATTACGTTTTTTTACGACTCACATGGAAATCGCATATAAAAACAAGACAAAAGCAACTAAACATTAAAACTCGTAAATTGTATTGGCTAATACGATCGAAATTAGAGCTTCATTTGAGTAACAAATTACGCATTTACAAAGAAATCCTTAAACCGAATTGGTACGGAATCCAATTGTGGGCTGCTTCTAATAACTCAAATGTCGATATCGTAGAAAGATATCAGTTTACAACGCTAAGGCTAATAACAACTGCACATTGGTTTATTATGACCAAGGCAATACTAAGAGACCTTGGTATGGTAAAAGTAATTGAAGAAATTCGTAGATACAGTGAAAACTATTTAAACAGATTAAGCCATCATCCAAATCCACTGGCAATTACTCTCCTAGGCGATAGCAATGAAACAAGAAGACTGAAGCGCTTTCACTGTTAAAGATGCTCATACATATATTAACTCTAAAAATAATTTTTTTTATTCTTTATTTGTTTAATAGTTAAGTGGCTCAATGCAGCTAAATAAAAAAAAAAAAACATTATACTATTAATTCGCAAGGCGATTTCTGGTGACCGATGTAAGTTTGTCAGTTTTAACTCTATTTTGACCAAACATCCCTCATTTGAAAGGTATTTCTTTTTAGCTGTCCACCAAATTTACAGATTTTTACATTTTTAATTTTTTTTTTTTGAGTAAAATGATTTAAATTTGCTACTAACACAAACGTAAAATTATACAATGCTGTGTGTGTGTTTATTAAATTTGTTAATGTGTTTGCAAAAAGCCCTGTATTGAATTGAAAAATAATTTTGGACATGAACCAATAACGACAATAACGACAAAGATAATTTTGGACATAAACCAATAACAACAATAAAAAGTGTTGAATTGTGAATTGGTTAAAATTGATAAGCATATCTTTAGGGTCTTCTAAAATAATTTATTAAATGAAAAAATAAAATTTCCTGGAATTTGCACTCGAATTTCGAGGGCTGGGATCTTCTAGTATTTGTTAATAACTTAAACTTCAAAAACCTTCCAAAATTATTATTTGGTTTTAGATATGTTTTTTATTCATTATGTTTTAAAATTTTGGTAAGGTGTTCACACGAACAAACTCTAAAACAAATTTTCACATGTAAAAGTTTACTCAATTAAATTTATAAAATTTTCTTAATCATGTCCGCACTATTATATTGAACTATTACTTAAAATTGATTGTGAACGAAAAAAGTTTTAACATAATAAAATGATAAATAAATAAACGAAATCCGAAGTGGACTTTTAAAACAATCGAGGTAAATTAAGCCAAGTATTCAAATTTTTAAACCGCGAAATTTTACATATTGCAAATAAGAAAATCTTGTTTTCCACATTTGGATTCAGCATACCTCTAAGTCTATGAGTAAAGCTGTATTAAAAACACGTTTATCCCGATTTTAACCGTTTTTTAGCCGTTTTGCAGATTTACAGATTTTTAAATTTTTTCGTTTATTTTGATTAAATTGTATTTAAAATTGCTATTAGCACATAATAAAACAAGTAAGAAAATTATAGTCGGTCTAGACCGACTATACGATACCCTATAGCATGTGTTTAGAAATCCTATCTCTTAGGCCCAACTAACTGGACATAGAAAATAAACAAAAACCAAATTTGAGTGGGATTTTTATTAATTTTTTTCGCTGCAGATATGAAAAAGTTCATATCGGATGCTATATCTATATGGGGACTAGGTCCAAAAATGGACCAATCCTGATCATGTTTGGTAAAGACTCTTGTATTTTGCAAAAATATATACAAACAAAATTTGAGAAGAATCAGTGCAATATTTTTGTTTCTAATAGATTTAAGTGAAGATCGGGAAGCAGTCAATATGGGGCCAAAGGGATCATTTTTGGACTACTAAACATTATTAATGGATGTAATAAACACATACAAACCCAATTTGACTAAGATTTATATGATAGTTTGGATCTTATGGCAATTTATGTTGATTTCACCAATTTCAATAGCGTTCATCCTATGGCCGATAAAAGCTTATATACCAAATTTCATCAAAATATATTCATATTTGCGACCTGCAGTTTGATTACAAGGTTTACATGGACACACAGACGGACGGACGGACATTGTTAAATCAACTCGAAAAGTGATTCTGATTCGATCGGTATAATTAAAGATGGGTCTAGGTCAAATATTTTTGGTTGTTACAAACAGCAGCACAAAGTCCTTATACCCAAACCACATAGTGGTATAGGGTATAACTATACAATGCTATGTGTGTTTTATTAAATTTGTTAATGAGTTTGTTGTCTTCATTCACAATAACAATAAACCATTAAAAAAAAATTCTTTTTATGTTGACATGGATTTACCCATACACAACATGTTCTTATACATTTATATAATACATTCTATTCTTACTCTTATTATAGTATACATTTAGGATGTAATGGCAAAAACAACATTTGCTTAAATGCAACGTGACATTACTTTAAGACACGTTTATGTGCGAGAGAAAGAGAGAAAGAAAAATAATACACAATTCTTTAAAAAGTTGATAAAATGTTAAATATTTTAAGGATTTCTTAATTTAAAAATTTATTTTATTTGATCAAATATTTTATATCAATAACATTATTTATTAATAATTTTAGTTCATATGTATACTTTTAGTCAAACGTGTTTTTAAACCCTTCGTTGTAAGTAGATGAGGGTCTGCCTGACCCTGTTGAACTTAAGATTACGCCAGCCATGTTTTCAAAATTTTTTTGGTCATAATTCTGTTATACTTCAATAGCAAACAGCTTCCTACGATTTTCGCAAATATATAAATAATGTAAATAATATCTTAGGCCTGGTTTTTACTATGGGATACTGCCTAAAAACAAAAATCCTGAACTGGCATCTCGTTAGTATCTATCAATTAAGTTTTCATTATACAGTAGAGACCCGCAAAAGTTAAGACGCACAAAAGTTAAGTATACGGCAAAGTTAAGCAGCTTTCAGTCACCACACGGGACTCTAAAAAGTTAAGTGCTTCTTAACCTTTTTGATCCGTTTTTGGTTTTATTTTACATTTCTTTTTCTAACATCTTATGTGTCTATTGTCGCTATTTATGTAATTACCAAGTTTCGAAAATACACACATCAAACACACAATGTTCTGTTCTAAAACAACCAACACATGTTTTTATTTTCATGTCCATTATGTGTGTTTCTAAATTTTGTACTTTGCCTGCCGAACACAATCGTGAATGTGTTTCGTTCTAATACTTGATTGTGGACACGAACATGTTTCTATCACGTATTATTTTATTCGAACACACATAAACCATACAGTTTCGAATGTAGCTATATTTTAAGATCGTGTTCTGTTCGTGTTCCTAAAAAAAAAAAAAAAAAAAAAAAACAGTATATGAACAATACACATGTTTTAAGTTCGTGTTCTGGCACGTGTACTGCGGAAAAACAGAACATGAACAATAAACAGGTTCGAGTTCAGTGAATAACAACGGTTTCATTTTAACCACGCAGAGAAATTTTTATATTTTGTTTATGAATTATTCTCGTTTTTTTTTATTAGCTTTTATTTTTCTTTTTTCTTTTGTTTTGATTATTATCTTTTTATTTTAATTTTTTTATACTTGCTTATTAATTATTTTAGATTTTTTAAATAAATTTGGTTGAAACAATTGTCATCGTTTTTATGGGGGTGTATCGGATTTTTCCGATCGCGAGTGGATAATGTTTTAATTTTTAGCTGTACGCGTTCAAGAACACGAACTGAAAATAAACGAACTTAAACTATTCTCTAACTGTCATCTATAATAATGATTTTAATTTTTAACAGCAATAGTAGCATTACTTCTTAATGGATATTGTACTAAACTGATCGATGAATACTTTTAGATCTAATGAATAAATTGGTTTTCCTCGTTCTTCTCAAAAATTTTGTTAAAGCAGATAGCACTTTTTGAATATAGACCTTTGACATGTTAAAAAGTTTAAATCAATTTTCTCGCAAACAACATTTTTGAAGTCCGTGAACAACATCGCTCAAAATCTACTTGACCGATCGTTTTGAAATTTTAAACACTATACGTCACACATAAATCACCAGATAATCACGAAGTTTTTTTTTTTTTTTTTTTTTTTTTTTTTTTTTTTTTTTATAACAACAAATTCACCGAAATTTTATAGCAAAAATCGTGCTTTTCACTTCAAAATGTTGCAAAAAAAAAAAAAAAAAAAAAAACTTGTTGATTGCCTCGATTTTTTTTTATTTCGCATAATTTTTTTTATTTCGCATGATTTTTTTTATTTCACATGATCCGGAAACGAGTTATGATGTTCACCGCAAAACAACTTTCTCGAGGCGCCGCACAGTGGCGCCTTTCCTCAAATAGTTTTGTTAGTTTTTTTACTTTGATAGAATAGAACAAAAAAGGTTTATATATGTATGTTTACTTAGATATTACCTAAAACGGTTCACCAATACAATACTCTAACTAGTTAAAGTGAACTAGGCTGCATATACTTGCCAGTCTGCACGCATAAAGTTGTAAAAATATCTTGACATACACTGGATAGATGGGTAGACGTGTTTTGTCATAACTCGGTGAAAAATTAATCGATTTTAAAGTTATGTGGCTTATTTTAGAGATTATAAAATACCAAATATCATCTAATTTTAGCAGATTTTTATATTATTTTTCACGATTTTGTTTGGTGCTTGAAAACAGAAATTTTAATTTGTTTCATATTTTATTTTGATTTTGAGAGGATGGCGAAGAGTTTTTAAGAAGATTGCTAATGATTTGTAATTTTTATGTATTGGCAACAATAAAAACTACAAATTCTGGAAGGCATTAATCATCAAAATTTTGTTACTGAATTCAGCAAAATAAAAAATCCGCTTGCGCTACCTGTATTATTTTTAAGCGGCCCAAAATATTCAGCGTTCAAATTCTGTTAATGAATTCGATACAATAACAAATTTACACTCAAAAATAAAAAAAAAAATAAAAAAAATTGCTTGCGCTACCTGTATTGTTTTTCTAAGTTCGCAAATTTACAATGTATGTATTTTGCAACATTTAGAAACTTTTAACCTGATAACAGGTCAGAAAATGAAATTAACATAATAAAAAATTTGCACTTAAAAATTTAAAACAACGAGAATTCGCTTGTGCTACCGTACTTTTTTTTAGCGGTTACTGAATTCAGCATAGTAAAATAAAAAAAAAAAAAAAATAGAAACTTTTATGCTTAGTATTATTGTGCTGATGACTGATGTATATTGACCTACATTTCCGTGCTGAGACCATTTGGCATATGACTCAATAAGAGACCACAGAATATTTTGGTAAAAAGTAAAAAGAGTGAAGTGCAATAATGTCTTTACAACATGTTAAATTTTTTTATTTATATTTTATAGATTGGCTGTTATACAAGAAGTAGACGTTTTACCAGAACAGGAAGAAAGAAAACTTCACACCATTTTCATAATTATTAAGACAAAATGGAAAACTTCCAATATTAATATTAATAATAATAATAAATTCCCGTCGTTCCTATAAGATGAAAATGAAAACCAAACGATTAACCTGATGACGACTTTTAGCTTTAAAAAATGGACATGATTTGGAATATGGAACGTCCGTACGCTTTTAGATAGCACTTGTCTTGCTCAAGTATGCAACGAACTACTCCGTTACAACCTCTTATTCATGGGTCTCTGTGAAACCAGGTGGCCTGACTCTGGTGAGTTTGCTACAGCTAATGGACTTACTTTGATTTATTCCGGTAAACCACCTGAAGAACCAAGATCGAGCGGCGTTGGGCTACTGCTGTCTAAAGATGCCCGAAATGCATTAATAGATTGGAAACCGCATTCTGACAGAATCATCACAGCAAGATTTAGAACCCGCGCCAGAAACATTACATGTGTACACTGCTATGCACCCACTGAAACCTCAGAATTGTCTGTGAAGGAAGAGTTCTATGAGCAAGAGTAACAAGAGTAACAACCTCTGTTAATCGTGCTGATATTATGTTGATGACGGGGGATTTTAACCCGACAACAGCGGCTTGGAAAGTGTGATGGGCCGTCACGGTATTGGTAGAATGACCGAAAATGGTGAACTTTTTGCCGAGTTATGCCTCAACAACAACCTGGTTATCGGTGGTACGCTTTTTCCCCATAAACGGGTACATAAAATTACTTGGGTCTCTCCAGACAACAAAACAGAAAACCAAATAGACCACATAGCAATCAGCAGAAAATGGAGAGGATCTCTGCTCGATGTCCGCAATAAACGAGGCGCCGACTGCAATAGCGACCATCATCTTCTAATAGGCAAAATCCGTCTGAAAGTTGCTGCGGTAAAGAGTATCAAAAAAGTACAACAAAAATTTTATGTAAAGAAACTAAAAAATCCAACCATACTGAACACCTATTCTGAAGCATTAAAAACCTCTCTAGAAGCCTCACAAACAAATTCCACAGTTGGCTGGAAGACGGTAGAAGAATGTTTTACATCGGCTGCTAAAGAGCATATAGGATTCAAAACCAACAATAGGAAGCATTGGATTTCAGATACTACCTGGGACTTGATTGCTGAAAAAAGGAATACAAAAGCACAAGTAAATACTGCATTGACGCACGATGAAAAACTAAGGTTACGCACAATATATTAATATTAATATTAGTTTAACATGTTATATTTGGGTGTTATTTTTTTTTTCTAGACTTTCGGATTTAAACAATATGTATTGTGAAATTTTAAGTCCATTGAGTGGTTAATTAATAAAATTTCATTGCGAAATTAGCAATTTTGAGAAGTTTGGGTGTTTTTCTTTATAAAAAAGCATCGAGAAAATAGGTGCAAAAGTGGTCCGATTTCATTAAAATTTGTCATCTTTTGTGGCATTTTAACCAAATGTTGAATAACATTTGTGCAGGAACTAGGTCCAAACGTGGACCGATTTCAAAGATTTTTTTATAGATCTCGTCACTGGTCTAATAAACCCTTATGATTCAAATTTCATCGCAATAGAATAACATTTCCTATATTCAGTCTCTTTAAAACCAATTTTTAGGGAAAATTTGTATGGGGACTAGGTCCAAACATAGGCCGATTCCAACAAATTTGAGTAATGTCGTCTTTGGGTCAAGAACACCTTAAGTTCTAAATTTCAGCACATTATTTTTATATTTGCAGCATGTAATATTAGCACCAAAATAATATTGAATTTTGATAAGATATATTGAAGCCCCCTGTGGACCTAGCACGCTCCGCCAGCAGTCATTTTAAAGGTAAAGAAGCCTACTTTCAAAGTCATATCTAGTTTTTAAAATATCTTAACTAGTTTAAATATTATGATTTTTGCAACGAAAAAAGTCAAAAGTCTCCACTGTGCACCGGAGATTCGCTGTCACAGACTTTTTTTTTAAATTTTTAGTTGAAAATTTTTTTAAAGATAAATTATCCAACATTATTCATATCTAAAAAAAATTTTTTTTTTTGAAAATACGCCTTTTTCGCATTTAAAACCTTGCTTGCCATATCATAATTTTTTTTCCAATATTTATCGATTTTGATAATATAGTAAAATCTCAAAAAATTAACTCGTTTATCTCTCGGTAAAGTTAACCCAAATTCAGCGTCCACGCATCGCTCTAAAAGGTTTACTTTTCAGTTAACTTTTCTGAGCGTATGAATTTTTGAGACCAACCGTTTTTTGGTCACTAATAATTCTGAGTGGCAACGCTGATCTCTAGTTGTAATTATTGGTATACCCCGAAATTCTTTTCTGTTTTGAGCTGCAAAAACCTTTGATTATCTTCATCGTCAAAAAACATTAATTAGTCAGTTGTGAGCGTTTGAATTTGTATTGTGTGATGTTTATTTAAAAGTGTCAACAAAGCTGAAGAAATCATCGCAAATTAGATTAAATTTAGAGCAGAAAGTGGAAAAAAGCGATCAAGGCATAAATGGATAACAATTGGCGTGGGATTATGGTGTACCCAAAGTAGCAATCTCAAAAATAAAATAAAAGCGTCATGAAATTTTCGAAGCTGTTGCGAACACACATTTGAAAAAGCAAAAAACACTACATAAAGCGGAGTATGCTGATCTTGAGGCAAACTTGTATAAATTGTTCTTGAACCCAACGACAGCGTACTTGTGCAATAACTGGTCAAATTTCAAAATCAAGAACTAAGCACGAATACGCTATACTGCACCCTGGAAAAGATTTGAATGCCAGTGATGGATGGTTGGCAAATTTTGACACGGTATTCGCAATCTAAAATTTTGTGCGGAAATCCTTTCAAGCGATAAGTCGGATGTTACACCTTTCATTCATAATTTACGAGCAAAAATTGATGAAATGGTCATCTCCGACTCGCAACTATATAACGCAGATGAATCTGGACTATTTTATCGATTTGTTCTGCTCTTATAAAAGCGTGGAATAACATAAAAAAGTGGGATGATGATGAAGACGATACTCCATTGTCAGGATTGATTGAATTAAATAGAGCTGACGACGATACACTTCGAGAAGTTCAATTGTTGATGTTGATGGTGGGTGATATTGTTAACATCAGCATTGATGACATTGAAAATTGGAACAAGGATCAAATTATAGAAGATAACGGTGGTTTCGAAGTTTCCGATAATGATAACGATGAGTCAATTATCGAGCAAGTTATTCAACAATCAAAAGTAAGCTTCTCGAAAGCAGTTGAAAGCATCAATACCTTGATAAAATGGTTTGAAATTAATAACGCTGCAAATCAGGTAGCGGACCTTGTGAATATGCGCACGAGAATGGCCAAGAGCTATTACACAAAAGAAAAAACAGACAAGTCTCCACTGCTTCTTTAAACCATTCGGCACAAATTAATATAAAAGTGTGGACTTGAAACCAGTCGGTATAAATTAAATTTTAATTTCTTTTTTGTCATTGAAATAAATTAAGCGTGCTATTTCCGGAAAATCTATGTTTATTATTGTAACTTTTTTCGATTTTGAAATCCGCTTAGAAAAGTTAACTTCGGTTAACTTCGGTTAACTTCTTCGAGATTCCACTGTCCTTATATTTAGCGGCGACATTTCCATGTTTCGTTGCAATATAATATTTGTCCCCAGGCAACTGATTAAAATCAAATTTTACATAGGTTTCATCATCCATCATTATACAACCTTTGAACTTCGTCAAAACTTTGATGTGCAATAAACGGGCATGTGTTTTAGCAACACACTCCTGTTTTTCTGTACGGTTTGGGTGTTTGATCGTACATTTTATATTTCCCCCTAAATTATCTATAATATTAATAGGCTAGGCGATATCTTGTGACCGATGTTTTATTCTACCGTTTTATCCCGATTTTGACCAAACGTATATTATTTGAAAGTTAAATCGTTTTAGCAGTTTTGCAGATTTGCAGATTTCTAAATTTTTTTCCTTTGTTTTGAGTAAATTGCATTTAAAGTTGCTACTAACACATACATAAAATTATACATATGCTATGTGTGTTTTATTAAATTTATTAATGCGTTAGCTAATGAGTTTGTTATCTTCATTCACAATAATAATAAACCATAAAAGTGTTTGTTTCTGAATTGGCTAAGTTGAAAAATAAAACTGCCTAGAAATTGCACTCGAATTTCGAGCGCTGGAATCTGCTAGTTATTATTATTATTTGTATTATTCATACATTTAACAAACACAAAATTTTTAAGATTTAAATATTGGAATATTTATTAAGAGTTGTATCTACTATCCTTTTGTCCAATTTGAGAATAATGGCATAATTTATATCGATTTGATAGCGTTTTTAAGAAAACGGATATGCGGGAGCTATACGAATTAGATGCAAATTTTTAGCTAATTTTCATCGTTTTTGGACAACTTATCGCCTTTTATAAAGATAATATGTGTGGATGGTATGAATTTTTTTGCACTAATTTTGTTAAAAATCGAATTTGTTAATAACTTGAAATGCTATACACTGGCAATTTTAATTTGTCTACGGTAACTGCTATTTTTATATAACTTGGTATGTGCGCAGTTTTCGGCACCATCCACTTAAAAGGCATCTTGCCCTTCATAAAATATTTTTCATTAAAAATTGGTTTTCACCTCACAATTGTTCTTGAAGCTCTTACCTGCTTTCTAATGTTTTTCTTCTTCTAAATTTTTCAACCTTTTCCCAAGTTCTCCCCTTCCTTTACAATTAATCTTGCAAATATAAATTATATCTTATATCCTTTTTTAAATTTCTTAAGAGTAATTCTTTTGTTTTATTTTGTTAAATGTTTCCTCATAGGAAACAAATCTACACGTAGCATTAAGACTATTGCTTGGTATTAATAGTGAAACTTAACTAAATCAACATATCACGCTGCGACTATTTATCATCATAAGTCATTTCATTCATGTCTTGGCAGAAAATAATAAAATGAAATATTTTACGAGAAAGAAAGACTAACAAGTAGCAAAACAACATATTATAAACCAAGAATGACTTTTAGAATCTTTTAAATGTTCATGTATACAACAGTCAGTACTTTAAAGAAGGAATTGCTTCAAAATATTTTTAAATGAACTTAAATGTCAATGTAATGCATTATATTTTATATTTTTAAGCGTAAACTAAATCAAAATTAATTGAAATTTTCGAAAATACTCACTGAAAAGGAAGCATCTTTAAAATTACCATAAAGTTACAAAATATTTAAAATTAAGTACTTAAAATCAAAATATGCAAAAATATTTTTTATTGTTGCCCCTTCTTTGATTCGGAAAGTATTTGGTCAAAATTTGAATTTGTGCTACTAAATACAAACATGCAGTTCCTTTTCACGCTAGATTTAGCGCTTTTTGACTACCCAAAAAGCCTTTTTAAAAAATTTTGTACTTGGCGCTTTCCGTTTTCTTTTTAAGCGCTTTTAGCGCCTTTTAAACAAATAGTAATAAAAAAAAAAAATTTTTTTTTTTAACCCTTATATAGAAAAAATACAAAATTAAAGTGAGTTTAATCTCCATGAAATAAGAGGCTAAGGAAAAAAATTTTAATATTGACTTAACATAGAAAAAAAAAATTTATCAGCAACAAAAATGTCAATTTTCACAAAAAAAAAAAAAAAAAAAAAAAAAAAAAAAAATGAACTTTGACACTTAATTAATTAATTACAGAAATTTAAAAATAAATTAACATTATTATTTTGAAGTCTTTTTTAGGCAACGAATTAACAAATTTTCTCGTTTAATCTGGTGGAATTTTGCTCCAAATGTCTGGCAGTAATTGTCTAAGTGTTTCTTTGTTGGTTATGCTATAATTTTGGAATTGGGTCTCCATGTACGCCCATAAATGCTTGATGGGGTTCAAGTCGGGGCTCTGGGGAGGATGGGGCAATACCATATTCACATTATTCCCTAACCACTCCTTTACGATTTTGGCAGATTGTTTTGTGTCGTTATCGTGGACGAACACAAAATCATCATTTATCCCCCTTTTTTATTACAAATTGCCTTAAGTTATTTC
The DNA here is from genome assembly GCA_963682025.1 of Cordilura impudica. NCBI lineage: Eukaryota > Metazoa > Arthropoda > Insecta > Diptera > Scathophagidae > Cordilura > Cordilura impudica. The sequence goes on from OY821517.1 coordinate 77,824,844, forward strand.
GCAGAATATTCAAATAATCATTTTAATACATGTTTCCCTCTTCAAATATCAAGTTTCCCACCCTATTTGACCCCATGGCACCACACACCATAACATTACCACCACCGTGCTTTACGATATGGGTCACATTTCGAGGAACTAATGCTTCTCCCTGCTTCCTCCACACATAATGACGACGATCGGTTTCAAATATATTGAATTCTGATTCGTCGGTGAAAATAACATTGTCCCAGAACTGTGGCTGTTTCATGGTGTAAACCAGTGGTCGGCAGAAAGAGAGAATACGTATGTATTGGTGTTTTACAGTGTAAGAAAATTAATACTAGGTTGAAATATTTCCCTGTTATGATTACAAAAACTAATTGATTATTAAAATGAATGAATGTTTCAATGAATGAATAAATGAATGAATGAATGAATGAATTAAAAAATAATATATGTTTTTTTTCTTTATTAAATAATTAAATTATTTCTTCTTAAAAAAATAACCATTAAATATCGAAATAGTTTTATAAGGTTGCTATATTTTTTCCTGTTAGGATTATGATTAATAAAAAATATATGATTATTTAAATGAATGTTTGAGAATGAATAAATGAAGGAATGAATAAAAAAAATTAATTAATCATCAAGTGAAACAATCGATAAGTATATATCATTGATTACAAGAAATAAAATAATTCATTTTCTTTTTTTCTCTATAAAAATAAATAAAATTAATTCATAATAAATTGGGCAAATATTATTTATGAAAAACATATTTGATTTTTTGTACCATTAGCCCTGTTAGGATTATGAGTATTAAAAAAATTATTTGTTTCTGTTAACGAAATCTATATGTTTGTCAATATCAATTTCTTCTTCGTAACACTTTATTTTCAGCAATGTTTCTAAGTGACTATCTGTTAACTTGTTCCTATATTTATTTTTTATTTGTGACATTACCGAAAATGTAGACTCACAAATATATGTTGTGCCAAACATTGAAAAAATATTTAAAATTAAATCCCTACTTGCACCGTACTTATTAGGGCAAATATTTTTCCAAAAACTAATGCCCGTATCCATTGGAATGGTTAAATCTGCTCGCATTAAGGTCAATTCCGATTGAATATTTTCTGGAACATTTTCCATCGAACACGTCAGTGGATCGTTATAGATATTTATAGCCCATTGTATATTAAATATATCTTGAAAGCGTTTTTTAAAATTTTCCAAAAGTTTTTTTAGTTCTTCACTAAAGAATTTTAATTTGTTTTCATTTGGAAAAATTGCATATATTTCCTTTAGTTTTGGAAAGTTGGATAAGTTTTGTGACGCAATCTCATCCTCAAGAATTATTAATTTTCTGGTGAATTGTTTCACGGCATGAAACAAGTTGCAAAAATTTATATTTCTACCTTGCAGTATTAAATTCAAATTATTGATTTGAATTGTAATATCTGTCAGAAGCGCTAGGTCTAACAACAATTCGGGACTTGTTATAGAATTGATTAAATCCGTATCTTCTATTAAAGACTGAGATTGCAAAAAGTACGCAAACTTCCTCTCTGAGGTTGAAAAGCCGTTCGAGGCTTTTCCCACGACTTAACCACCTTATTTCAGTAAATAATAATTCATCCTTATAATCACAGTTTAATTCTTCTAAAAACGCTACAAGTTTTCTGTGGGTAAGTGCATTATGCCCCCCTTTAAGATGATTTATTATTTTTACTGAAGTTTTCATGGTTTCAGTAAGACCAATAGTTTTTGCAAATAATGCTTGCTGGTGAATTATACAATGGAATGTCGGGACCTTTATTCCAGCTCTTATAAGACACCCGACAAAACCATTATTTTTGCCAAGCATGACTGCAGCACCATCTGTACATACTGCAGATATTTTGCTTTTATCTATTAGCGATAAAACGTTTTTTCAAATGAATCAAAAATAACTTGACCAGTAACACTATCATAAAAAGATTCAAGTTTTAAAATTTCCTCAAACGAATTGAACATATTATCCACTGTTCTGATGCAAATTATCATTTGACTAGTGTCGCAAATGTCGACACTTTCATCAAAACATATGGATATAAATTTCGAATTTTTGATTCTTTCTACTGTCTCACTTTGAATAAAAAGCCCTATATAGTCGTTGCGGACAAATGAATTTCATTTATAATACGTTCTACCTCTTGTCCTGCTTTTCCAAACAGTGGCAATATCGAGAGGCACATTTCTTTAAAAAAATCCCGTCTTCAAAAGGTCGACCCATTTTTGCTAACCCTAAAGCAATTAGATATGATGCTTTAAGTTGGCTACAAGTTGAGGAATAAGTAATAGTTGAGGAACTAATATTCCTATTTACGGTATTTGCAATACGAATATTTGAAATTACCATTTATTAAATGATGTTCAGAGTGAATATCATAATGGCGCTTAAGATAGAATGCACTCATTCTTTGGATTGTATGATAGCATACAAGGCCTTCTGGCTCATTTAATATATTTAAAGAAAATAAAAATGATTGTTCCCACTCATCGTTCCACATTTTTAATTTAAAATGTACGGAAAACAAAATAAACACCTATAATAAAAAAAAAACAATTGCTTGTAATTTTATTCTCTAAAATTTTAAGAGTGTACTTTATTTCTTCAACAAAGCGTCATCAACCTGCTTTGTCGAAAGCTAACATGCTACTGAATAAAATATTTGTTTTTTATATGCTCTTTGTTGATATTTTGTTGACATTCGTGTTGTATACATGTGAATAACCGATTGTGTTCGCTTCCAGCGTGCAATGGGTGCCGACCACTGGTATAAACCCATGTAAATCCTTATAATGCATAATATTTCAATTATTCTATAATTTTTTAGTTCATTTGAAATCAATACGGCTGATATGTAATTTAATATAATTTAACATAATTTAAAATCTTTCTTTCGTTTTGGGGCGTATTAATCATTTTTGGGCTATCACTCCACTTGGTTTTACAAAAAATTTTGTTATTTCGTAAGTTTTTATCAGAGTTCAGAGAAAAACACACACTGAATAAAAACTCGTAATACATATATGTAAACAAACATAGCTCAGACCAACAAACACATATTTTTATTTTCATATCAATTATGTGTGTTTCTAAATTTTGTACGGTGCCTAACACAATCATGACTGTGTTTAGTTTTAATATTTCTTTATCTAAACAAACATTTTTCTATAACGAATTTTTTGTTTCGAACACACATAAACCACACAGATTCGAGTGTAGCTTTATTTTGAGTTCGTTTTCTTGCACGTGTACTGCTAAAAAAACAGAACATGTTCTTCACGCGTACATCTAAAAATTAAAACATTATCCACTCGAGATCGAAAAATGTTTTAATTTTTATATATTTGTTAAAATTTAAAAAAATTTTTTAATTAAAAAAATTTTGTTTTAAATTTTTTATATATTTTTAAACTCTTTCTTTTAAACTATACATTCTGTCTGCCTGTCTGCCATGGGCCAACCCTATTCCCCCTCATCCAATTGATCTCAAACTTGGCCCATAGTCTTGTTGTGACTATAGATTAATTTTGGGGTAGTCACGCATAGTCACGGAGTGATTTATCCGATTTATCCACTTATTCGATCTATCTGAAACTTGGTCGATAGACTTGCCGTGAAAACAGATAACCTTTGACATAGTCACGAACAGTCGCGCATAGTCACGCAGTCATGGAGAGATTAAAACCTCACTTCTCCTCATCCGATCGATTTGAAACTTTGTCCATAGATTTGTTGTGGACAAAGATTAATTTTAAGGTAGTCACACACAATCACGCACAGTCACGGAGTGATTTAAATACCATTTCCCCCCATTCGATCGATCTGAAACTTGGTCCATAGACTTGTTCTGACAAAAGATTAATTTTAAAATTGTCACGCAAAGTCACGCACAGTCACGGAGAGGTTCAAAACTCATATGCATAAGGAAAGAAAGAGTTTTGATAAAAACTTTGATTTTTTGGGTTAGATTATTCATATATTTTTTTATATTTTTAATATTTGGTTGGGCAATTCCATATGCGACGGAATGACATTTTGAGTTGTAGAATTGAAGTTAAGGCTATTCTACAAAGCTATTTTGAATTGAAAATTCATTCTTCAGTTTGAAAATAATTGTTAATGATTAAGAGATTTAAAAAAAAAACTCAGAAACAATTTTTACACTATTTTATTCTTTTATTTTTGAGGAATTTCTCATTGTGTGACGGAATGACATTTTTGCTACCATGACTCTGTCCTGGTATTAAAACCTGGGAACTTTTGTGAATTAAGAAGCAAGTCAGATTTTAAACTATTGCATATTTTATATATGATATATAAGCAATATAAAATTATAATTAAGAGCAACTGGCCTGTAATTGTATCGAATTTATTAAATGTCATTTGACGTGAGCGAATGACTGTGACGGAATGACTAAAATTTCTTAAACATGTATTAAAAGAAAATTGAGTAAAGAAATAAATTTTATATTTATTTTATTATTTAGAATGCTTGTAAGGAATTACATTATGTAACTTGGAACATTATGTAACTTGGAACATTTAATATATTTTTAAACTTACTTCATATAAATGAAAAAATATTTTTTTTTCATAAAAGTTGACATTTTTATGGAATTGCCCATTTATTTTATTTTTTTTTTTATATTTTTTAAAATTTTTAAAAAAAAATTTTTTTTTTTATATATTTTTTTTTTTTATTTTTTTCTTATTTTTTTTAAATTTTTTTTTATTTTTTTAAATTTTTTTTATTAATTTTTTTTTTTAAATTTTTGTTTAAAATTTTTTTTATTTATTTTTTTTTTTTTTGTATATATTTTTTTTATCATTAAAATGACGCCAAATATTTCAGTTAAAATTTTTGTTATCATTTGAAAATCAAAACTAAATTTTAAAGATGCCATTTCGTTAAGAAAAGTCATTTATATCATTTTAATTAAATTAATTAAGAAAATGCATTCATATAAACTTAATTAAGATTTTAAACCAAACTAAATTAAATGAGTGAATTCTTAAAAAGCTCTGGCAACATTACTTGTACTACAATACCGGTAAAATACTTTTAACAAAACAAGGATTAACGTAACAAACCAGAAGTGCATTATATACTCTAACTCATACACTCACTCATACACTAACTCATACATAAATATTACAGACAGACAATAGAGACAGTAGAAGTAAACTTTTAACTGACATTTGTACAAATAAAGCTGTGTGTATTTGTAGTAAAGACATTAAAAAAATAAAGATAACAAAATTTAATTTTCTCTTCACCAATACAATTGCATTCTGTTATACTACGTTTAGAGCTTATCTGTAAAAAAATGTCTAATTTTTTCAATTTATAAAAATTATAAAGAGAAAATTTTTTTATTTGGGACCTTCTTATAAGCAACGAAGGGGTCGGCCGCAACCTTATAAACTTATCTTCGAAATTTTCTCGATCATTAGCAACTTACAAATTTTAACCCGGAAGGTGTGAAAAATCTGCCAGTACATACGTTTCGTCGTCCTTTATACAGCAGGAGAATTTTTTTATGAACATGATTAATTTAATTTCCGTGAATTTTTTTACAGAGTCTGTCTGGAACATTTTGGACTCTGTATGTTTTCAAACCTGCATTGGCTTTAACTTTTCACACCAAATAGTCCGAACACTGAGCTAACCGGTCTGCTTTTCTACCGGTTGGGTGCTCTTTCAATATGCTTTCTAATTTCTGGACCTTAAAGACATCATGTGGAGCCTTATTTCGTGCCGTACCATGTTTCCTATCAAAGGTCAAATTCTCCTGATGGTTTCTAATAACAATGGAAACAGTTTAATGGCAGGTCTTTGATTCTTTGGCCATCTTATTGTAGGACCAAGTTGGATTTTGGCAGAAAATATTCAATATTTTTAATTCGTACTTATTTTTCATCACAGGGTTGTCAATAAACATAACATCTGATCTATTTTTCAAAGGTAACTTGATAAAAAAAAAAAAAAAATATTTCCGAAAAATTTATGGGGAAGTTCGAGTTACGAGGAATTATTGACTTCTTTTTGTCCTGATATCATAAAATAAGAACGTTACATAAAATTGCCAATATTCACTTTTTTATTTACGGGGAATTATTGGCTTCTTTTTTTTATTAGACACCAATAGCGGCAACATTCGAGGAGTATAAGTTGTTAAATATATTTCTGTTAAAAAGGAAGAAAAAATCAAGAAATAAAAAACCAAAACGCAGTTTTATCCCTTGTAGTCTCTAGTTTTAGATGTATGTATATCGCACAGTTGGTTGTGTAAAAATATTAGACCAGATTTTTTTTACACTGTTTGTTTGTTTTGTTTATGGAATAAAACTTTAAATTTGGAATTGGTCTTAACTAATAAAGATTTTCATTTCCTAAAGATAATTTCTTTTGAAAAAATTTATTTGAAATTCCAAAAGATGGATAAAGTTTTGGAAGCCCGTTTTTAACATCATTTTGTTCTGATAGGATAATATGAAAACAATTATAAAATTGCATGTATTACCTCTTTCATATGGCACCGATAGCGGCATTGTAGTACGAACTTAATCCTTTGAAATACTTTACACGAGGTTTTTCCCTCTAGTTTAAAAAGTATATCATCCGATTCGTGTGTGATATGAACTGTCTCAGGGTGTTATTGAACAAAATGTTTTAAATGACAATGCCACATGAAATGAGCTCAATAATGCTAAAGTAGCTTATTTTAATTTCAAATAAAATTGCCTCGGTTGTAAGCCATGCCAACATTGTTTGTTCTATTTTGCTTTTTAAGCCACTCAGCTAGAACTTTCGATTCGAATAAAACATATCTTATTTTTTTTTTTTTTGTAATTTTAATGACAACTTTTAATAGTATAATTTTACAATATTTATTTCCTTTTTTATATAGCTTAATCAAGATGTAATTATTTTCAAAATCAATAAGAAAAGACTTAATTGGCTGAAAACACAAACTCAAATCACATGTAATATTTTTCATCAACATCATCCCGAATTAAAAATTATTACGTTTAGTTAAGAAAAAATTTGCGTGTTTGTTTTTTCTCTCTCTTATGGCGGGTTTTTGATTTAACTAAAAATAAGAAACTTTTTAGCATTTATTTTTCACAAATGTTTTTGATTAAACCAACTGAACCCATTACAAATTCTGATATTTTCCTATTATATTAAAAAAAAAAAAAATTGCAACGCCAAAATGTATGCAAAACTATTGTTGTTATTTCGCTACAGAAAAAGGCATCGAAACAAAAAAAAGCAAAAATAAAAAGAAACCAAGACAAAATAAGCACATAATGTCAATCAGTGGAGGAAGTTTTTTTGTTATTAAATTGAAAAAAAAAAAAAAAAAAAAAATAAGTAAAAAATCGCGTTGAAAATTACCAAACTATTACATGATAATGTCAACTGACAGTAACGGAGCATGCACAGGCAAGCAAAACAAAGTAAAAAGCTTAAAGGCTAAGACTAGACGTATATATGTATGTATGTAAGTATGTATAAGCGAGTATAAAGCATGTCCCGAATTTATCTTAATTAAAGTAATAAGAAATGAAAAATTCGTATTTGAATAAAATTTCTGGCTTAAAGAATCGCATAGGTGGACTTTAACGTAATAAAAATATATTAAAACCAATACCATAATATATCATAACTAGCAGACTCCAGCGCTCGAAATTCGAGTGCAATTTCTAGGCAACTTTATTTTTCAACTTAGCCAATTCACAAACCCAACACCATTTTGGTTTATTATTGTGAATGAAGATAACAAACTCGTCAATGTGAAAAACTTTCGCGTTATTTGGAGTTTATATTTACCTTCTACACATCCTGGGGCCATATACTCTACTGTCCAAAGGTATTTCCGTTTAAAAGTAATAAAATTATTACAGATTGAACTTTTCATTCAATTTTGAGTAAATATTTTATTATATAAATATTTTATTATCGTGTAACAGAAAATAGCGACTTTGGAAACATTTTTAACTAAACGGCCGACTTCTTACGTCGCAACTAAGACCTAAAACGCGAAAATGAATAAAAAAATAATGGCAAAAACTGCGGAGATTTCAATTGAGACTCGTCACAATATTAATTTCCTACACAAAATTGGGAAAAGCAATCAAGCAATTGTAAAGGAGCTCTAAGTATCGCGCAATAACAACGACAAGTGAACGAAGTCGTCATCGAGTAGCTCCAGAAAAAGCCGCCCACATAAACAGCAGCCGAAGTGTTCAGCAGTTAGTGTGACTACATAAAACGACGCCTCGCCCATATAATAAATGAAAAAGATTAGGGTACTTTAAAAAAAATCATGTGAGTCCGATCACAAGGGAGATGTGTAAACATATAATAATTAAAGAAAACATCAACATCATATTTTCCAGTGCATAAAAAATAAGTCGATTATGCTGTTTTCTGAAATTCAATTGATGTTTTCTGAAATGCAATTGATGTTTTCTGAAATTCAAATGATGTTTTCTGAAATACAATTAATGTTCTCAGCAATTCAAATAATGCTTTTTGAAATTCAATTGATGTTTTCTGAAATTCTAATTATGTTTTCTGAAATTCAAATGATGTTTTCTGAAATACAATTGATGTTTTCTGAAATTCTATTGATGTTTTCTGAAATTCAATTGATGTTTTCTGAAACTCGAATGATGTTTTCTGAAATTATATTGATGTTTTCTGAAATTCTATTTATGTTTTCTGAAATTCAAATGATGTTTTCTGAATCTCGAATGATGTTTTCTGAAATTATATTGATGTTTTCTGAAATTCTATTTATGTTTTCTGAAATTCAAATGATGTTTTCTGAAACTCGAATGATGTTTTCTGAAATTATATTGATGTTTTCTGAAATTCTATTGATGTTTTCTGAAATTCAATTGATGTTTTCTGAAACTCGAATGATGTTTTCTGAAATTATATTGTGTTTTCTGAAATTCTATTTATGTTTTCTGAAATTCAGATGATGTTTTCTGAAACTCGAATGATGTTTTCTGAAATTATATTGATGTTTTCTGGAATTCTATTGATGTTTTCTGAAATTCAATTGATGTTTTCTGAAACTCGAATGATGTTTTCTGAAATTATATTGATGTTTTCTGAAATTCTATTTATGTTTTCTGAAATTCAAATGATGTTTTCTGAAATTATATTGATGGTTTCTGAAATACAATTGATGTTTTCTGAAATTATATTGATGTTTTCTGAAATTCAATTGATGTTTTCTGAAATACAGTTTATGTTTTCTGAAATTCTATTGATGTTTTCTGAAATACAATTGATGTTTTCTGAAATACAATTGATGTTTTCTGAAATTATATTGACGTTTTCTGAAATTCAATTGATGTTTTCTGAAACTCGAATGATGTTTTCTGAAATTATATTGATGTTTTCTGAAATTCTATTTATGTTTTCTGAAATTCAAATGATGTTTTCTGAAATTATATTGATGGTTTCTGAAATACAATTGATGTTTTCTGAAATTCTATTGATGCTTTCTGAAATTCAATTGATGTTTTCTGAAACTCGAATGATGTTTTCTGAAATTATATTGATGTTTTCTGAAATAATATTTATGTTTTCTGAAATTCAAGTGATGTTTTCTGAAATTATATTGATGGTTTTTGAAATACAATTGATGTTTTCTGAAATTATATTGATGTTTTCTGAAATTCTATTTATGTTTTTTGAAATTCAATTGATGTTTTCTGAATCTCGAATGATGTTTTCTAAAATTATATTGATGTTTTCTGAAATTCTATTGATGCTTTCTGAAATTCAATTGATGTTTTCTGAAACTCGAATGATGTTTTCTGAAATTATATTGATGTTTTCTGAAATTCTATTTATGTTTTCTGAAATTCAAATGATGTTTTCTGAAATTCTATTTATGTTTTCTGAAATTCTATTTACCACGCCTAACCGCCATCTGGGGCCTTATGGGACCCTTAGAAGCCACTGCCTGTACGCCGGCCACTTTACCGCCCTCGTACATCTCCAATCGCGCCTTCAGCCGTTCGTTCTCGGCGATTAAATTAAAGAGCAGTTGCTCATATACGCCAGCATGCCCCATAACCGCCTTGGCCAACCGCGCATCAACGCCATCAGCCATTACCAGCTCCAACAAATCGGCGCTTACCTCCTTCATTCTACCAACCATGCCAGCTTCACGTACTGGCTGGGCCCTAATACGGTCACGCGTCTTTCTACTGCTGGCAGCAGACGCCTTGTCGCTGATTACAGCTTCAGCAGCCCCATCCACCAACTCCTCAGCACCAGCAACAGCAACACCAGCTGCAGCACGGCCCGCTTTCTGGGCGGCGGCGGCATCTCACTACTTAACTACTAAGTACTAACCTTGAGAAACTGCTACAGAAGGACGGACGTTGACGGAAGGACGGACACGTCAACGGAAGTACGGAAACTTCAGTGGAAGGACGGACACATCAACGGAAGGACGGAACGTCGACGAAAGTACTGACTCCTTACCGGAAGGACAGACACGTCCACGGAAGGACAGACACGTCCGCGGAAGGACGGACACACCGACGGAAGGACGGACAAAAATTCTTTTAATAAATCGAACGAACAATCAGTACTGTTGCGTATACTTAATAGTTTATAAAAGTTGTTATGTATACGCAACCCGCTCACCACAGTACTACTACTAACTATGACGGAAGTTAGCAGAGTCTCACACCGGTTACACCCGAGACACCAACCGGAAATGGACTTAGCCGAGACACAAACCGGAAATGGACGACCCGAAACAGGAAGTTGGAAACCGGAAACGGAAACCGGAAATAGACTTTAGTTTCACTACTCGCCGCTAGAGTCAATATTAGCGCTAGTGTATATCTTCTATACGTCACCGTCTCTAACCACACTTTTGGCCGGAGATTTTTGAGACACCGATTTTACAAATGTTCAGCGGAGCACCCAAACAAATAAATCTCAAGGTTAATTTAAAGTCACTGTCTTAATTATTTTCACAATATTCACTCTATCACTATCGATCAACCGCACTTGTTAAAAACACAACCGTTCTATTCAACTGCTAAACACCGAATGAAAGACAGTTGGAAAATGTTTAGAAAAGAACATATCGTAATTTTTCTCCAATACAATCATAAGTCACACAGCGTTATCTGCTTCAGCTCACACCGATATGAGTTACGCTGTTTTTGTGATTGTATTGTCAAATAGAAATTTACCCCCCTGCGCGTATAGATGTTTACACATCAAAAATATGAAAACTGGGTTTCCACGATTAGTGGAAGGTCATTTGGTGCGATGAATAAAAGTTTGAAGAGTTCAGCTCCAAGAGACGAGTTTTTGTGACTCGCTCAGCTGGATAACATGTGTCGGATGCATCTTTGTGCCAACAGAGGAGGCTCCGTAACAGTTTGGTGTTGCTTGGCTGGCGAAAATGTTGGTGAGTTATGCAGAATCGAAGGAATATTAGATAAAACCCAGTACAAAATCATCCTGCAAGATCTAGCCATTGTCACTGGATTAAGAAATGTGGGTAGGAAATTTTATATTTCAGCAGGATAATGACCCAAAAATTTTTAAGCAGTATTTAGAGACACAGGAAGCAGCTGGAACCTGTAAAGTTATGGATTGGCCACCACAGTCACCTGAACTCAATCCTATATAGTAACTGTGGGATGAATTGAACAGGAAGCTTCGAACTGCATGATCTACATCTAAGGAGGACCTTAGGCATAAACTGCAGGAAGCATGGAACCAGATCACTCCAGAAACTTTGAAAAAATTGATTCGTTTTATAGATGTTTTACAGATTTATGCGATTTTTTTCGACAAGTGTGCCCGGCTTCCTTGTTTATGGGCCACCTTCCCTGTAGCCGAATGTTTCTTGAAAGATTGCACCACTTTTTTAACCATGGTTTTAGAAACTTTTAAGGCTGCTGCGATGGCCCGGTAAGTGCTTCCATCCTGATGTATTTTTCCAATAATCTTCCAAGTCGAACAAGTATGGGTGGTAAAGGTATTGAGGAATCGGATACTCTTGATGTTCTAGGCATGAGAATTCAATGTGATGTTCGTTGGAACGAGCATGTGTCGAAAGAAGCATTCAAGTGTCTTGGTTTTCTAAAACGGTGTAAAATTTACTTCACTCCTTCTGATCTCCTTAAAATCTATACCACTTACATCCGACCGAAAATGGAATACAACTCCCATATATGTGCAGGAACTTCACAGTCTATTTTGGAGCTACTGGACTGTTGCAAATGAGGGCGTTGTCGCTCATCAATGAGAGCAGGGTATCCAACTCTATTGACTCATTGGAACATCGTCCGAATGTGGGTTGTGTAGCACTGTTCTATAGATACTACCATGGGAAATGTTCTGAGATTAGCGAACTTATCCAGAGCCCGAGTTTCAGTTCGCTCTACCCGCTTCTCTAGTAGATCACATCCGTTTGTAGTCTATTGTCCAATTGACTGCAAAACGCATTGCAGAGAGAATTCATTTGTCAGTCGAACTAGCCGTGTGTGGAATACACTCCCCGCAGAGGTCTTTCGTAACAGTTATAATCTAATAAAATTTAAATCAAATATCCACAAACACTACTTCCTCTTTCCTCCTTCCCATATCATATTTTCCGGAGATCAACGCGATGCACTGCATCTGTAGGGGGCATCCCCTGAGTGTTGGTCATAATAAAAAAGGAGATATGGACATATTTAAGGAAGAGGGAGGCAAATACTTTTGGATGGTAGTGAGTGATCCAAAGGGAATTTATTCATTTATCCCTCTAAGATTTATGAGTATTTTTAATAAAATTCCAAACGGTCTTTTGGACGTTCACTGTTTGCCAAGAATAATTAGCTATGTGAAAATTTTAACTCAATTCACCATTTGGTTATTTACAGTTCAAATGCTCTAGGTACGGCACATGCTAATGCACTGGCAACAATGCTTTGAATACAAATGTTGGAAAAAAAAATCTTAAAAACGTTTAAGTTAAAAAAAGAAAACACTTTTGTAGAATTTTTTTTTTTAAATAATAAAAATCGGTTTAAAGATTAACCCTTGTTGCAAATATCAAGAACTATTTCTGTAAATTACAATTGTAGGCTGATTTTTTTAAAGATCTCGCAATTATTTTGGATGTATAATTTACATTAAACGATAAATTAGTGTTCTGGATGTTCAGACCTAACAGCTATACAACTAACTCCTATTAGACCGACTAAAATTGTCGTTAGAGCCTGATTATCATATTAGTGTATATCAATTAAAGTAGCTATATACTTGTGTGTTATACCCGAGGTATGTGCTTATGTATAGCCGAGAAATAAACTCTATAAGACCATTTTTATTCATAGTACCCAGATAATGGTGATTCCCGATCTTCACTTAAATCTACCAAAAACCGAAAATATTGCATAGATTGTTCTCAAATTTTGATTAAAAATATTTTTGAATAGATTAAGAGAATTTACTAAACATGGTCATGATCACTCCATTTCTTGACCTAGTCCCGATTAAAAATACTATCAGATATGATGGTGAGTGAATAACTTTAGTGTCCGTGTGCTTGCCTGTCCGTCTGTCTGTCTGTCCTACCGACTGAAGCCACCTACCTCTTCTTCCTCTTACCCTGAGGAGCTACCTATTAAGGTATTACGTTGCAGGACAGGATAGACTTAGCCAATCACCACAGCTACTTCCCTCATTTTCTTTCGTTTTATCTCCTCTGCTCTCAATATGTTGTACACAATTTAATAAAGTCAGGCACCCTCTTCCAATTTTCCTCGGATCTCAATGTAGTCTCTAGTATATTCTTCTTTCCCACTTGAACTCCTAGATCTTGCTCCAATTGTATGCGCTCGTTGTGTAATCCCGGGCATATAAGCATAATATGTTCCACGTCCTCTACTTCTTCTGGACACCGATGGCATATGGGGGAATCATCGTATCCAAATTTGTTTAGGTAGCTTCTTTAACAACCGTGACCGCTTAAAAATTAGTTCACTTCTCCATGACGTCTATTCATCCATCTTTGTATATATGGTATAATTTGGAATGTTCAGCGGCCATTTAAGCTGTGTTCCCATCTAGTCTGCCATTGAAGCCGTGTTGTTTCGCGTTCCGTTCTTTGCATTACGGATTTTGAAGCAATTGTATTATTCTTTTTCGAATTGTACAGTCTCTTAGCTTCGCTTGCCAGTAAATCTACCGGAATCATTCCCGCTATTACACATACCGCATCATCTGATGTAGTTCGATACGCACTACATACTCGAGGAGCACTCAGCCTATACACTGATGACATCAGTATTCGAGAACTGACACTTAGTGCAGGCGACCACACTGGTGCTGCATACAGCAGAATTGATTAAATAACACTTGATATTAAGAACCCTTTTCTATGCCTTAGCCCTTCAATATTTGGCATCATTCCTACTTGCGCTGACCTTACTACTGATGCTTTTTTGCAACCGTAATTAAAATTTGTTTCTAATTTTAATCGGGCATCAATCATCACTCCAAGGTACTTCAACTCTCCTTTTGATGTTACTGCGAGCTGTACAATCTTAATCTTGATAGGCTCAGTTTTTTCTGTCTGTCTGTCTGTGCGGCCATGCAAACCTTAATCTTGATAGGCTCAGTTTTTTCTGTCTGTCTGTCTGTGTGGCCATGCAAACCTTGTAATTAAGCTACAGGTCACAATTATAAATGCGTTTTGATGAAATTTTGTACAAAAGCTTTTGTCGCGATAGGTGATCGCTATCGAAATTTGTGAAAATTGAAAGCAAATCAAAATAGTGTGAAGAAAACTAGGTACTGAACTCGAGAAAAATTCTCGTAAAATTTCCAGTTTTAATGATGAATTTAAACATGAGGAATTTTCGATTATCCGGAATGCTCTCATCCCCAAGCATTCCAGATAACAGAGCTTTTACTGTAACTTGAAGCAAATAGCAGCGAAATGGGGTCTTGCACGTCATTACTTCTTTCAGAAAGTTATCGATCCCAAGCACTCTGCCGATTCTATGCAGATCTGGTTGCTATAAAAGGTTCCAGAACAATTGCGTACGCCTACGCAGATCCCAGATCTCAATTCTGTAGAGCATCTGTGACACTTAACGGAAGGAAAAATTCGCCAGCAATCAATTACATTCAAAATTATGCTGAAATAAGCATTGTAAGGGGAAGGAAGAGGCTACTTCAATACTTTTCCAACCCATACCAAACAGACTGCCATACTAAATATGGCAATGATCGGTCCATTGTTTGACCTTGTCTTCATAGAAAAATAGAACTCACATGAAAGTTTTCATGTCTGCAAATAAATAACAAAGCCACTCAGACGTGACATATTCTTGTTTTTTATCTCCAATTTTCACCTTAGAAGAAGTTGGATCGAAGACCCTTTCTCGATGTTCATGGATTCATCAATTAATTACAGAACATTTGTGTTTAACATTTATTTAATTCTCTATTCCTACAACTTTTTCTAATGAATTTTTTCGAAAATAAATTGATAAACGTTAAGAAAGTTATTTTTCGTACTACAAAAAATCCTAGGATCCCTCTATAGCGGGTTAAATATTAACAATTCTTATTTTAGCTCTTTCTTTCGTTATTTTCGTTTTTTTTTTTTTCGATAAAACAAATGAAATGACACCCAAAACGAATAAACACGCTTAGGTAAGCATAATTTTGTTTCTATAGATTTTCATGATATTCTTATATATATTTTTTTAAACGAAGATTGTATATTTTTGAGGAAAGGAAAATATCTTTAAAATTACATTTTTTTTTTAAATAATCAAAAGATTTTTTTATGTAAATTACACTGCATGAAGTCAATGAAGCGAGAGTGGGTAAATTTGGAATCGTATTAAAATTTTATAAATTTTGTCACTTAAATAGTTGATCATACATATATTAAATGTAACGAAGTATAACATTAAATAATAAGACTTCCTAAACCCCTTTGTAGTTTAACAAATAACGGATTTGGTTAAAGTATTTGCAACCAGTAATCTCATGGACAAAATATCTAAGCCTCCCAGTTTGTTGCCTTTTTATTCGATGTACAAAGCCATCAATCAAAACCAGCCAAGAATGCTTTTGAATTTAACAAGATACTGGGAAAACAGTTAATAAAACTTTTCATTTACTTAACTCAACATCATCGCACAATGGCCAATATGATTTAGCTATTTTTTTTCATCTCTTCTTATTGTGCATATTGTGTACATTATTTGAGTTAAAGTCAAGTTTTCTGTTTTTTTTTTCTTAGGAATTTTTTTTCGTTTTCATTTAGATTTAATGGGCTTCTTATTTAACGAAATCTTGTTTATTTATTTCTTTTCTGATTATAATTTAAATATTTCTTTTCTTTATTATTGTTGTTATGTTTACATTTGTTGACAGATTTTTCAATAAACGGCCGTATTACTTAGGGGCAAGTTTAACGTCTTTTAAATCTTTAGGGTTTGTGTTTTGGGTGTGTGTAGCCTAATTTAAGTATAACTTTACAAGTCAATTATAGAAAACGCTAAAAGGTACAGATACTTTAAATTCTTTAGAGAATTAATATTTAAAAGTAAATGTTTAAAGGCTGAAAAAGCCTAATCATAAATAAAATTGACTTTGCCCCTTGACCGGAACTATATTTACAGTTGCTAGCATAAAAATGCAACGCTGGTCCATATGATCTTTGAATGTATCTGTTGCAAAATAACGGTAATCAAAATATCTATTTTTTCTGTTAACATCATTTCGTTTACGCTTATAATTCACAGCGTTGAATATTGTATATCTATATATTTAAACCCTTGGATCGAACTTCCTGAAATTTTGGCAGAGAATTGTAATATCAAATATATATTGAGTACTATGACAGGGAGAGCTTTGCAAAATTGTATGACGTCACCTATTATTAACGTTAGTAGCCATGCCTAAAATGAGCCGGATTGGATACCTGGGCGTGGCACCTCCATTACCTAGCTATTACTCAATATCCTACATCTCGAGTACTATGACTAAGACAGCTTCGCAAATTTGTCCAAGGTCATTTATTATTAATGTGAATGGACGGGAATGGACCAATGGACGTAGCACTCCGCATACAAAGTAAATATTAAGTCTCATATATCTGGACAATTGTAACCTTGGAATTGACCTTGGAACTTCATAGAACTTGAGTTCTATAAAAGGAAAAGCCATGTCACTTGGTTCGAGTCCATTATATATTAACGTAAATAATCAGATAAAAGTGGACGTGGCACCTCCTATACAAAAATTATGAAGTACTATGATAGCGCCAGTCTTGAAACTTTAAATATGGGCGGAATCGCCAAATTCAAAAATCGCCACTCTTAATTTCTATGAAATAAAGTGGTTGCGCTAGATATTTCCAAGGCGTCCGATCGCGTGTGGCACGGTGCATTATTATCAAAGCTTATCGCATTTGGGGTCGGTATTGATTTCTCTCGATTTATATCGAGTTTTCTCAGAGACCACACAATATATGTTGTTATTGATGGAGTCTTATCCAATGAGTTTCAGCATAATTTTGGGGGTACCCCGAGGTTCTGTGCTTTCTCCTCATCTTTTCCTTATATGTCTGAATGACCTTTTTGGTCAAACCTTCAATCCTCTCTTCCCTTTCGCAGATGGCAACAACATTTCTCATTTATTTTCCTTCAATTGTCAGGGTGGGGTAAAGCGAATAGGGTTGATTTTTTGCGCCGAAGACTTATTGTTGTTTGTTGGCCCATAGGGCCATGGATTGGTATTAAGGAATCGAATACTCTTGATATTCTTGGCATGAGAATTTTATGTGATGTTCGTTGGAACGAATATGTTTTTCAAGTGTTGAAAGAAGCATTCAAGTGTTTTGGTTTTCTAAAACGGTGCAATAATTACTCCACTCCTTCCGATCTCCTTAAAATCTATACCACTAACATACAACTCCCATATATGTGCGGAAGCTTCATGGTATATATTGGACCTACTGGACTGCTTACAAATGATGGCATTGATGATCATTAATGACAGTGGGATATCCAATTCTATCGACTCATTGGAACTTCGTCCAAATGTGGGTTGTGTAATACTCGGAAATATTCTTATGAGAATAGCGAACTCATTCCAAGTACCCGACTTTCAGATTGCTCTACCCGCTTATCTAGTATATCACATCTATTTTAGTCTATTGTTCAGTTGACCGCACAACGCATTACAGAAAATATGCGTTTGTCAGCACACAAATCTTTCCTGATAGTTACAATTTAACATTATTTAAGTCAAATATTCAGAAACTCTTAGAATACCTCTTTCCTCATTCCCACAACCAACCTATTATCCTGAAATCAACACAATGCACGGTATTTATAGGGTACATTCCCTGAGTTTTGGTTAATAATCATAAAGAACAAATTAAAAAAAAAAAAAAAAAAAAAAAAAAATCTAAATCAAAAAACCAAAGGTCGCTAAAATAAAAAAATTGCCAAATGATATTCTAGTTTCAAGACCTATCGTTAAGTGTTGCGGACTTGGAAAATCCATGTTCTTCTCATGGGCAGATATATGTAGCTTGATCCAGGATAGGAACGCTGGGAAATTTGATAATTTTTGCATCGAATGAAAAAACAAAATATATTGAAATAAAAAAAAAATAAATAAATTAACTAAAGTGAAATGCTTTAATTGGACAATACGAAATTCGTAGGAAAAATTGATTATGAAAACATATATGTCAATCAGTCTCGGTAAGTCGAAGCAAGATAGCGAAGCACAACAGGGCATACTAGTTTAATTGTAAAGGTGAACATTTTTGGAAATAAAAAAGATGCAGCATAATGAATTAACCGTAACAGTATGTTAATTTCAGAGTGCAACAAAGAAAAAAAAAAAAAAAAAAAAAAAAACCAACGGGAAATAAAAGTATACTATTAGTATATCCAAACACGTGAAGGGTTTTGCAAGGTTATTACCTCTAAAATTACCTTATATTTGATATTTTTTTTTATTAGGGTGAAAATAATATGTGAAAAGGCTAACTTGTCTGTACAAAAATTATGATGTTGTATTGTGTTAAGAAACCAGTTTTTTTTTTTTTTTTTTTAATGGGCTAGATAGATGGGGTCAAAATTTATATTATCCTTTTTGGTTGTCACATTTGAAAGTTTTTATACTCTTTTAATCAGTTTGTCATTAACGCATTCAAATATATATATATAGTTCATTAATTAATAAGTTTATTAAAAAAAATTAACAATTATACTAGAGCGATCACAGAAGAACACCGACCAAAGTAAATACAATTTATTTGCAAACAATTTTCTTTATATTCCAACATACACTTTTGCTAGCAACATTCATTACGCTACTCATAGCAAGAACTGTATAGCTCCTTAAAATAGCCACCAACCACAGACTACACTGCTTCATTGTTGACAAATATTTTACCACCGAGCGATTTTTTCAAGATTGGAAATAGATAATAATCCGAGGGAGCTAAATCAGGTTAACAAGGTGAGAGATGAAGCAATTCCAACTTTAATTCATGGATTTTGGCCATCGCAATAATGCATTGTCCTGATAAAAGAACACTTTTTCGCCGAATGCGACTTTTCCCTTAATTTGGGCACGAAATGCTGCAGTAATTTAGCATAATACTCCTCGTTGATTGTGTTTCCTTTTTGAAGATAATCAATGAAAATTATACCACACGCATCCCAAAAACTGTCTTCGCCTTCTTTGGACACGATTCTCCCATTTCAGTCCAGTATTTTGATTGTTCCTTTGTCTAAGGTGTGAAGTGGTTGGCCTATGTCTCATCCATGGTTACGAATAGATGCAAATGCTCGACTTTATTGCGGTGAAACATCGCCAAACACTCAATTGAAATATCTTCACCTACGCTGCTTGTGTTCTATTGTGAACTAACGCGGCACCCATCTTGCGGATAGCTTTCTCATCTCCAAATTTTAGGTCAATATGCGAAGTATAGCTCCTTTTAAAATGTGTATCGTTTCAGCTAGCTCACGCACCTTTTATGAATTTTCTTAACCCTTTCTTGCGTGGCACTGTGTGGTGTCAGCGGCCAAAAATAAAAAAAAAAACGACTTTTGGAATTTTAAAAATCTGTTGAAACAGTTTGATAAACTAGATTTCAAATTACAATAATCAAAAAGAATTTTTGAAAAAAAAATATTTTTGACAAAGTTATAGCCAATCAAAGTTGAAAGTTTTTGGTAAGTATGCAATATGCACACAAGAAACGTGAAAAATAGCGTATATACAAATGGGTTAATTTAACGTAAATTGTCGATAATGCAGTTAAATTGTTTATAAATATTAAAGTATGACATTACTAAAATATGGTAACATATTTTTTTTACATTTAATTCATCATGTGTTTTGTACCGTTATTCTGAATGTAAACAGAAAGAAATTGTTTGAATTGTTTACAACTTACAAGTTTATAGAAGGTCTAAAAAAAAGTTTATTCGAGTTTATTTTTGATACTATAATATAACGGGTGATTTTTTAAGAGCTTGATAACTTTTTTTTAAAAAAAAACGCATAAAATTTGCAAAATCTCATCGGTTCTTTATTTGAAACGTTAGATTGGTCCATGACATTTACTTTTTGAAGATAATTTCATTTAAATGTTGACCGCGGCTGCGTCTTAGGTGGTCCATTCGGAAAGTCCAATTTTGGGCAACTTTTTCGAGCATTTCGGCCGGAATAGCCCGAATTTCTTCGGAAATGTTGTCTTCCAAAGCTGGAATAGTTGCTGGCTTATTTCTGTAGACTTTAGACTTGACGTAGCCCCACAAAAAATAGTCTAAAGGCGTCAAATCGCATGATCTTGGTGGCCAACTTACCGGTCCATTTCTTGAGATGAATTGTTCTCCGAAGTTTTCCCTCAAAATGGCCATAGAATCGCGAGCTGTGTGGCATGTAGCGCCATCTTGTTGAAACCACATGTCAACCAAGTTCAGTTCTTCCATTTTTGGCAACAAAAAGTTTGTTAGCATCGAACGATAGCGATCGCCATTCACCGTAACGTTGCGTCCAACAGCATCTTTGAAAAAATACGGTCCAATGATTCCACCAGCGTACAAACCACACCAAACAGTGCATTTTTCGGGATGCATGGGCAGTTCTTGAACGGCTTCTGGTTGCTCTTCACTCCAAATACGGCAATTTTGCTTATTTACGAAGCCATTCAACCAGAAATGAGCCTCATCGCTGAACAAAATTTGTCGATAAAAAAGCGGATTTTCTGCCAACTTTTCTAGGGCCCATTCACTGAAAATTAGACGTTGTGGCAGATCGTTCGGCTTCAGTTCTTGCACGAGCTGTATTTTATACGGTTTTACACCAAGATCTTTGCGTAAAATCTTCCATGTGGTCGAATAACACAAACCCAATTGCTGCGAACGGCGACGAATCGACATTTCACGGTCTTCAGTAACACTCTCAGAAACAGACGCAATATTCTCTTCTGTACGCACTGTACGCATTCGTGTGGTTGGTTTAATGTCCAATAAAGTAAACTGAGTGCGAAACTTGGTCACAATCGCATTAATTGTTTGCTCACTTGGTCGATTATGTAGACCATAAATCGGACGTAAAGCGCGAAACACATTTCGAACCGAACACTGATTTTGGTAATAAAATTCAATGATTTGCAAGCGTTGCTCGTTAGTAAGTCTATTCATGATGAAATGTCAAAGCATACTGAGCATCTTTCTCTTTGACACCATGTCTGAAATCCCACGTGATCTGTCAAATACTAATGCATGAAAATCCTAACCTCAAAAAAATCACCCGTTAATATTGATACAAGTATGTACATTAAAAAAAAATGGGTCTCTTTTGCAGAGCTTGGCAGAATAGTCAATTTTTTTCACTTTTTCAGTGTCAAGGCAAGTGCAAATTAGGCAAGTTTTCTATATATGGCACAAACATACAACACACTCCCTAGCCCTTACGGAAATTCAAAATCATTTAGAATATAAATTTAAGACACAATTGCAACAAAAAAGTATTGTAAGACTTAAATCAATTCTAGCTAGAATAAAAAAAAGTTGGGAAAAATGCTACAGAAAGAAATCTGTGTTTGAAAACAAAAACTTTTTCTGGCTAAATTCATTTTTTGATGTGGAAGAAGTTGATGAAGAAGTGGAAGAAGTAGAAGAAGAAGAAGAAGTGGAAGAAGAAGAAGATATATACATTGTAATATCATTATGTGAATATTTATTTTTTATAATATAATAAATAACATTTTTTTTTTATTTATTAAGGGACCAAGTACAAGTCGTAAAGGAAGACCAAGAGTAGGCTTTAATGAAAGTTCTGAACGAACCAAAAGAAGAAAGGTAGATGATCTTGTGAGGTCTACATGCCCTGAGCAATTACGAAGAGCTGTTCAAAGAGTATCTAGCCCAACTCCAGAAACTTCTATTTCCGTAGAAAAGGCTTTAGCATTATTAATAGATAATGATCTATCGTATAGACAATATGAAAATATGCGAACGGTTGTAAATGATGTGCACAAGAACTGTTTTCCATCATATTATAGTCTACAAAAAGCAAAGAAAAAATATATTCCGGAAAATATATCAATATCAGAAACGTCAGTAAAAATACCATTACAAAATATTTTAAATATGACAGCCAAAAGTTTATTAGATTTAAATGATTTTGAAACCCAAAATGATGTAGTTTTGGAAATTAAATGGGGATTTGATGGTAGTTCAGGCCATAGCAATTACAAACAAAAGTTTAATGATCCAAATTCGGGGGATGAATATTTATTTGTTGCTTCATTTGTTCCATTAAGATTTTTAGACTGGGCTACAGAAAACAGTTTATGGAATAATTTAAAACATTCCCCAATAAGGTATTGTCGTCCAATATGCTATTATATGGAAAAAGAAAATTCGGATTTGGTTAAAACTACAAGGGCAATTATTGAGAAAGAAATATATAATTTGCAAACATTTGATTATGTTTCTGATAAAAAAAACTTTACCGTTCATTTTGACATGAGATTAATAATGGTAGATGGAGCTGCTCTTAATGTGTTAGCTGATAACAAAAGCAGTTCTTCTTGTTTTGTTTGCGGTGCAAAACCCACTGAAATGAATTTAATTCAAGTATTTGAGAGGGACCTTAAAAAAGAGAAGAATTACATAAACACGGATTATCAACATTACATGCATGGATAAAATTCTTTGAGTGTATATTACACATAGTTTACAGGTTGCCTCTAAAAATTTGGAGAGTTTCAAAAAATGATGATAAGCAAATTTTAAATCAAAGAAAATCTAAAATTCAGGAAGATTTTAAAAAGGAGCTTGGATTAAATGTAGATAAAGTTAAAACCGGTTTTGGTACAACAAATGATGGGAATACTGCGAGACGGTTTTTCAGCAACATTGATGTCTCATCTAGCATAACGCAGGTTGACCCATCACTAATTAAAAATTTTTCTTTGATTTTAAAAACTATTTCAAGCAGTAAAACAATAAATATTATAAATTTTCAACAGCTGCTTAGAGAAACATGGAATTTATATGTTCAAAAATATTCTTGGTATTGTATGCCTGTTACTGTCCACAAAATACTAGTTCATGGAGCAGAATTTATAAAAAACTCCAAGATTCCAGTAGGTATGTTATCTGAGGAAGCTATAGAAGCCACTCATAAAGTTTTTAGAAAAACTCGTTTAAACCATACTCGAAAAAATAGTCGTACAAATACTAATAAAGACCTAATAGAAAGAATGGTTTTGCAGTCTGAACCAAAGTTATCTATTCATATAAAAGAAGATAAAATAAGTAAAAGGAGTTGTGAAGAAATAAATGATTTCATTATTGAGGAAAATAATATTTATGCGGATAATCAAGAAAATTTAATAAACCAGCTTGAAGAAAGTGATTCGGATGAATAGAGTAAACAAATTCTAACATTTTCTTTTTTATTGTATTTAATAAATAAAAATTGTTCAAAACATTATTTTTTATAATTTATTTAAATAATAAAACAAGTGTAAACATTAAAAAGTAACATTTACTTTACTTTCCATTTGAATTTTTTTCATTGAATTTTTTTCGTTTTTAAAAAAATTTAAGACAAAAAATCGCCAAAAATTTTATTAAAAAAAATTAATATAAAAAATTGTTAAAAATTATTAAAATTGGATAAAATTTGACACACACATTATTCTTGTTACAAGTGTTTCGTGTATCAAATTAATTTAAAAATTTAATTTTTTGTTCACTTTTTTTTTAATTTTTTGAAAGAGGACATTTTTGAGAAGGCGTGTCCTTGCTCCGATTTGGATAAAATTTTATCAAATCATTTAGGGTATCAAACTAAATGACTATACAAAATTTCATAAAGTTCGGACTTCTTTTCCATCTTTTATGACGTTTTTTAATTTCAGGATATATGGGAAGGACACGAATCCTTGCTCCAAAGTTTTTGAAATTTTAATATTTTTTTTCTTTTATCAAATAAAATACGTGTGCCAAATTTCAACTCTTTACAACCACTCCTTCTATTTATGGCCACTCGTTATATGAAATCACGACACTGTGCGTGGCCTCCTTAATTGATCGACCTCTGCGATTCATCTAGGCAGCTCGTACTGTCTCGCTTAAACTCTGTCACCCAACATTTTGTAGTCGTACTATTCCCCCAGAGTAGAATCTAGTTCGGCTTTAATATTGGTTGGACCGAGACCTTTCGAATGAAGGAATTGAATTACATAACGGTGACCAATTTTTTCCATGTTATGGTGCCACTTTTCACCATAGTAATTTTTTTAAACTACTGCCGCTATCTAAGCGTTAGGTCGAGTTGTTCTGGGACCACCCTTGTGTTTTGATACAGTAACTTAAACTTGTTTAGTACAACTGTAAAGAACAAAAAACAGAAAAAACAAGGTGAATTGGATACTGTTATATGTTCGCCTAATGTGAACACTAGAGTGGTCCTTAAAAAATTAAAATGTGATTTTGGGAATAGGCGAGGTTCAGTTTGTTACCTTCTCATATAAAACTAATAAATTTGAAGTTTGGGGACAATCGGATAAAGAAAAGTCGCGCCGGAAATCGTTTGAAAATTTTAAGTGTGTTCATATGGGGAAAATAGGATTTTTTTTTTTTGAGATTTTACGAAAATTTCGTTCTATAGCTTAATTTTTCCGACAAGTTGTTGTAAGAATCAGTATTGAATTATCTATTCAAAAAGCTATAAAAATTCAGAATCGAAGGAAAATTCGCCAAGAAATAGCAAATGCTCCAGACCACTTTTGTGCCAAAAAAAAAAAAAAAAAAAAAAAACTAGGTCATGAAATTTTATAGCAACTTTTTCAACTTTGAGAATTTTATTAATGCCATAATTGTTTTTTGTCTCTATACTTATAAGTAATCAGATATTAAGTATTGTTTTATTACCACGTTGTTAACCTATTGCGCATTAAGACCGAAAGTGGGAAATTTTTTTGATAAAATTTTGAAAACTCCTTTTTCAAGTTTTACAAAATTTTCTAAACAAAATTTTAAAAAATGGATCTGGAACTTTAAAGTTTTGTTAAATATATGTTAGAGATTAACTGTGTGAATTTTTAAGTAAATTCCTCTGCCAGAATTTTTTTGACAAAGATTTTATTTTTGCGGATTTGAGGAAAATGGGATTTTTGTAAAATATTCTAGATGTACTCTTTCTAAATACTTTGTATCAAAAATTCATCACTTTTCTACTTTTAAATGTTATATTTTATCTTAATAGCCAAGGGTTTCGGAAAAAACTGGTTCTACTTCTATTTTACCTCCTGCTACTTGCTTGCAAACAACAAAGTTTAATAATACTCTTTTTTCATCTTCTCAAAATAACAACAACACCAACAACTCTGCTTCTACTGCTATTCAGCTTGTTCATTGCTTAACTCAATCTACTGCTGTTAATAATGTGGCTCTTACTAATGTTTCGGTTAATCAAATTGATGACAATGTTGCGGTTTTATCTGATGATAACTTGATAATTGCCGATGATATTTCCAGTTGGACTAATGTTACTAAGAGGAAGCCGCCTATTAAAAAACATAAAGTCGTGGTGGGAGATAATAATAATTCTGAATTGGATGTGGTACTTAAAATGAAGTGGGTACATTTATCGTCTTTTAAGCCATCAGTAACTGAAGAAAATATCATATAATATGTACGAAAACATCTAGACATTGATAAATCTCACATTTCTAGCTATAAATTAATTAAAAAAGATGTTAACATGGAGGATCTAAGATTTGTTAATTTTAAACTTGGTGTGTCATCCGGATTCTATGATGAACTTTTTAAGCCAGAACTTTGGATATCAGACATCAAAATCCGTCCATTTAAGTTTTTTCCAAAGCAGCCGATTCAACACCGGCAAGTTTAACGCCAAATTCTAATAAATTTACAACCAAAACGTTTCTGGAATGAGGACTAAATCTTCCTTATTTACTGCCTCTATTTCCCAATGTGATTTGTTGTAGCTGAAACTTGGCTGAATTCAAACTTTCATAATGAAGAATTTTGTAATCCTTACTTATATGTCGTCTATAGAAAGGATAGAGATCCTTTAAAGACTGGTTGTGAAATAGGTGGAGGAATCCTTATGGCAGTAAAAACATCTTTGGCTAGCAAACAAATGCCTTTAGTTAATTTGGATTCATATTTGGACCTAATTTGCATTTCAATCAAGACTGCTACTTATGAACTTTTCATTTGTGCTTCATATATTCCGCTTAAAAGTTCGGATGATTTGTATGCAGCTCATGCATTTAATATTGCTCATCCTGCTGACTGTTTAAGTGATGGAGATAGATTATGTGTATTGGGTGACTTTAATTTACCTGAAGTTACTAAGTCTGGTGTATTTCTTCCAAATGTTAATGTTAATCACTCATTTGAGATTAACCTGATTGATACAGTTTTTAGTCTTGACTTGCATCAAATTAATACTGTGTATAATAATCTTCACAGAATTTTAGATTTACTTTTGCTAAGCTCAGATTTAAAATTTTCTATCTGTCAAGCTGATTTTCCAATTTCTCATTCCACTTGCCATCATCCTGCCTTGAAATTTGAAATTGAATTTTAAGAATATATATGTAATATTGGCAGTGATGATTTACGTTATAATTATTATGCTTGTGATTTTGATTCTTTAAATTCTCATATTAATAATTGTAATTGGTAATAAAGATGTTTTATTCCATTTTAATTTATTATACAAAAAACTTAACGTTTATTTCAAAATTCAAAATTAGAATGTAGTGATGGACACTACAGGTATAATTTACTGCATAGTAAGTAATATTGTTTCAATTTGTTATGATTCATTTCTAAAAAATATTGCAAAAATCTTAAAAGATAATATTCCTTTGGCTAGTCCAAAAGTTCATAGACTCCCGTGGTATACTAAAGGGCTAAAAAAATTAAAAAATCTTAGAGATAAGTTTCATAAAAAATATAAAGCCTCAAATAATGACCGTGATAAGCAAAATTTTCTACACTATGAAAGAGAGTTTAATTTCCTCAATAAGTTTTTATACAAACGATACATAATCAGTTTTAATATCTCTATAAAGTACAATCCAAAGCGTTTTTGGAGTTTTATTAATTCCAAAAGAAATAATTCCTCAATACCAGTTCTAATGACTTTTAATGGTTTCACATCTAATACATTGTATGATTCGCTTAATCTTTTTGCCAAATATTTCCAGTCTAACTTAAATGATGATGTTTTTCCTATTTCTAATTTTGATATTAGAACTGTTGATAGTTTTTTTGATATTGGGTCGTTGCAAGTTTCAGATGAAGATGTTGCTTTCGGTATAGATAAGCTTATTCATTTAAATCGGATAATGATGGTCTTTCCGCTTTTTTGTTGAAAAAAAGTTTGTTTTCATTGATTTTACCTCTGAAGATAATTTTTAATAAATCATTAAGGCTGTGTTATTTTATTCAAAAATCGAAATATACAACGATATTTCCAATATTGAAGTCTGGGAATAAAAATAATGTTGAGAATTTCTAAATTGACTAATATTGCAAAAGTTTTTGAGCATATTGTGTACAGAAAACTTTTTTTTTATCATTTAAAGCGTTACATTTGTGTATCTCAGCATGGATTTATGGCTGGGAGATCAACTACTACTAACCTAGCTGTTTTCACAAATTTTTGTATATCTTGTTTTGAAAAAGGTGTTCAAGTTGATTCAGTTTATACGGATTTTGCGAAAGCATTTGATCGTGTTCCGCATGAACTTCTTTTACTAAAGCTTTCAAAGATTGGTTTCCATTCGGAAATGCTTAGTTGGTTTCATTATTATTTACTATTTAACTAGATCTTTTATTTTGAGCTCTGGTATACCGCAAGGTAGTATCCTGGGTCCCTTACTTTTTAATACTTTTATAAATGATATTTATCACTGTTTTAAAAATTCGAAATATCTTTTGTATGCTGATGATCTTAAAGTTTCCAAACCAATTTCAACAGTCAGAGATATTTCTGATCTTCAGGATGACTTAAATAGGCTTATTTTATGGTCTGATTGTAATGGCCTTCCTTTTAATATTGGAAAATGCTTTCATATGACGTTTCATAGATGTCGTCATATTCTTCCTTCTCAATATATAATGAAGCATAATGTTTTATCATCTGTAGGTGAAATTTTAGACTTAGGTGTAATTTTTGATCCTAAGCTATCATTTGGTAGTCACTTAAATTATGTGATACCAAAATCATATTCAATGTTTGGTTTTATTTGTCGAAACTCAGATAATGTCTTTGATCATTATACTAAGAAAACATTATTTACTTCTTTTGTTAGATCAAAGTTAGAATACGCTTCATTTATTTGGAGTGCTAATGCAACTATTCATATAAATCGTATTGAGAAAATTCAAGTTAAATTTATAAAGTATGCGCTCTCATTTTTAAATTTTCAGTCTGCATCATATTCTACTCCTTGGCTTTCTGTGCCTTATGAGAATAAGTGTGCTCTACTTTCAATGAAAACTTTGGAAGTTAGAAGAAAGATATTTTCTCTAAATATTTTACACGGTATTATTTGTGGTGAAATTGATTGCTCTGAATTGTTACAATTAATTAAAATTTATGTTCCTCCAAGGGTGTTTCGGAGAATTGATAAATTCTTTTATGTTGATAGGCACAAAACAGATTATGCATTAAATGAACCGCTTACAAAGGCTTGTAGATTATTTAATAATTATTGCAATATTTTGGATATTACTATTCCCCATACCCAATTTAGACTTATTTTAAATAATGTTAAGTTCTCTTAATTAATATATTTTTACGTTTTCTTGCTAGTCTGTAAGGATAATATTGTATCCATAGACCGAAAATAAATAAATAAATAAAATAATATGACCCCATTAACCCATTTGCACCCATTCCATGCCGAGGCCTAACTTTGAATTTTGGCATATTTAAAAAAATCAATTGTTCTAGTAAACTGGATGAAACCCTTATTATGGGTTGAGAAATAAAATTTGTTAAAGTTGAATAAATGTTCATCGCATTTCTTGACCTAAAGTTTTTTTGGCGCAAAAGCGGTCTGGGCATTTGTTATTTCTTGGCGAGTTTTTATTCGATTTTGAAGTTATATAGCTTTTTGAAAATATAATTTAGTACTGATATCGATTCATATAACAACTTGTCATAAAAATTTAAACTATAGAACGTAATTTTCGTAAAATCTGGAAAAAAAATATCATATATTCCCCATATAAACACACTTGAAATTTTCAGTTGCGTTGAGGCACCTCTAAATTTTTTTTTGATTGACCCAAAACTTTGTTTTTCTCACTTTTTTTTGCTATTCGCATATTTCTAGCGGGAGAGACTTTAGATCGAACACTTTTTTTCCCCTCCATATAATGGAGGGCCACCCTAGTGTACACAGCATAACATCAACATATGTTTTCTACAGAAACATATGGAGAATAACTTCGTATGTAGATATAAGATTATTTCATTTGCAATAAATTAGTAAGTCGGTAACCGTGTTTCAATACATTGAATATTGCTCTGATTCATAACTGATACAGTTATTATCTTTGTTTTTGCTCACAACTGTATATAATTTAAGTTAAAGTCAATTTAAGTTTTCTGTTTTCCTTCTTTTTGTTTAGATTTTTTTTGTTTAGATTTAATGGGCTCCTCTTTTTACGAAATCTTGTTTATTTTTGTGATTATGATTTAAATATTGTTATTTTTTTTATTTTTGTTGTTTATTTAGATTTGTTGACAGATTTGCCACTAAAGTGCAAATTACTTAGGGGCGAGTTCAAAAGCTTTTAAACCTACTAAAAGTATAGCCAACTTAAATGTAACTTTACAAGTCAAATATGGAAAATGTTAAAAGATACATACACTACCGTTCACATGTATAGACGCATTATTTCTTTCTAGTAATTTGTGTTTTAACTATTTTTTCTTAAATAAAATTATTTATTTCTCTTTCTATTTTTTAAGTACATGTTGTATGGATTTGTTCCAAAGAATACCGTTATGTTTTTTTAGTGTCTTGCTCTCATTATTGTCCAACTGATTCCAGTTAATAGCAAGCTGTGAAAGTGATTTTAAAGATTCATTACAATAATATTTTAATTATTTTTTTTATATAATGGGTCGAAAAAGTTCATTATCGACTGTGAAGTAGTTAAAAGCTATCGCCTAAAGTAACATGAAACTGTCTTATAGTGCGTTTACATCTAAGCAAAATCTAGTATATTTATACGAGATTTCGAGTGAAATCTAGCTAATTTTTACTAGATTTTCCATACAAGACAAAATCTAGCTCGTTACTAAATTTGTGCAAAATCTCACAAAATCTTGTCAAACTTGGGCACTACCAAATTATACTACGGTGTTTTTTAGTATTGAAGTAGAAAACTACAACGCAGTGACTGGAAAATTGACATAAAAAGGAAATAAAATATTAATTATTAACAAAAAAAAAAAAAAAAAAAAAAAAAATGACGAATTTATAATAAAAAAATATTTAGTAATTGAAAAATTATAACTTTTTATACTGACTTGTGCCCATTCTAATCTGCTAAATAATAATTGTGGAAAATGAATTCGTTTTTGCCGTTCAAACAATACATTTAACAAATGCTCATTTTTTTTTCACACAATTTCTATTTCAGTTTGTGCTTTTTTAATTTTTGATGAATAATATAATTATAAAATCTGTTCCTTTTTAGAATTTTTCATATTTCCATTTTCCTCTTGTTTTGTTTATTTTTGGTATTTCTAATTTATATGTTTTATTTTAATGAGCCGTTTATTGTTGTGGAAACAAAATCTCACAAAATGTCAAAAAAAAAGTTAGATGTAAACAGTATAGATTTTGAAATAGATTTCAACTAAAATCTACTGGATTTTCCTCAGATGTAAACGCACTATCATATAGAAATTGCTTAAAAATTGGAAGAAGCTCTTCTGTTTTTTTTTTTTTTTTTTTTTTTTTTTGCAAAATCAGTCTGCGTCCGAAAGGGTGCATTGAAAAGAGCAGCCTTAATAAAATCTGATTTGGCCATAAAAGCTAGCGTTTCAACTGCGAAGAGTGTTCAGAACCTGAAATAATTAAAACTAAAAAAAAAAAAAAAAAAAAAATGCAGCCTGCAGGATGGCAGATTGTTTTTTCACGTTTTTGTATGAGATAGAAATCTGAATTGCAGATGAAAAAAATATAACCTGGATGGGCCAGATGAGTATAACTTTCATTTCCATGACCTGCAAAAGAATAACACTTTTGAAATCGTCATGATGTGGGAAGCGATATTCTATTATGGAGCCAGTAATCTTCAATTTTTGACTTCCAATATGAACGCGGTAGCATACAAAGGAGTATTAGAAAGGGCATCCCCAGAATTAGAAAACACGTTTGGACCACTACCATGGAAATGCTCCAATTCATATGACTGCCAATTACATTAACAGTCTTTATGGCTCACCGCCGCACTGTGAATCATATTTTGAGAAGGCGGCCAAAAATCGTTTTTTTATGGTTACCGATTTTAAAGTCATGTTATTCATTTGAAAGTAAATACCAGTGAACCTCGGGAGCCAAAAAATTTGCGACTCCATTTCAACTATATCACAGCGAACAGGGTCTTGGAAAATGGA
Organism: Cordilura impudica; assembly: GCA_963682025.1. Lineage (NCBI taxonomy): Eukaryota > Metazoa > Arthropoda > Insecta > Diptera > Scathophagidae > Cordilura > Cordilura impudica. The sequence goes on from OY821517.1 coordinate 77,857,129, forward strand.
CTTTCTCAGTACATATTTTGTTAAAATTAAAAATTTCTTTGGAAATTTTAATTTGTAAATAACTGTAACTTTTTTGTTTTAAAAGATTTTAAAGTAAAATAAATCTTGTAGAATTTTGTAACTTCTAAGCTATTAATGTTACAGATATAAAGTCATTTAGAAATTAAAAAAAAATCTCAAAATTTCCCGAAAATCCCCTACTTAATAAAGCATAACTCCTGCTCATCAAAAGCCATAAAAAAAAAATCTTACAATTTTCTGTAGTCCGAACTCTCCCCTACATTCCTATACCCTATTGTATACCGGCCAGCTTCTGCCCGTGTGCACCAGAACAATTTCTGACCCAACGTCAGATATTTAAACTTATGAATACAAAAGTTTTCCACTATGTGATTATGCTATAATGGGCTTGCCCTGATGTTTGTAACTACCAAAAATATTGGACCTATACCCATCTTTTATTATACGGATCGACTCAAAATCACTTTCTGAGTCGATTTAACGATGTCCTTCCGTCCGTCTGTGTGTTATGGATACAAAAGTTGGTCATACCGTTGTATTTTTTGCGTGAGTTTATTTTTTTTTTAATACTGACAGAAAAAGGAAACGGTAGAGTTGACAAGCGGAACTTGAGTTATATAGTTTAAATATTGTGACACATCCTTTTAAGATATGAGCAGGTATGCTTCACCTTTTAAAATGGGTTAGGGTCTGGGTTTTTATACCCTATACCACTATGTGGTTTGGGTATAATGACTTTGTGCTGCTGTTTGTAACAACCAAAAATATTTGACCTAGACCATCTTTAATTATACCGTTCGAATCAGAATCACTTTCTGAGTTGATTTAACAATGTCCGTCCGTCCGTCCGTCTGTCCGTCCGTCCGTCCGTCTGTGTGTCCATGTAAACTTTATAATCAAACTGCAGGTCGCAAATATGAATATATTTTGATGAAATTTGGTATATAAGCTTTTATCGGCCATGGGATGAACGCTATTGAAATTGGTGAGAATCGGTCCATGTTCAGACCTAGCCCCCATACAAATTACCCCTATGATATCGACATAAATTCCCATAAGATCCAAATTGTCATATAGATCTTACTAAAATTGGGTTTGTATGCGTTCATTACATCCATTAATGAGTGGTCCAAAAATGATCCCTTTGGCCCCATATAGAGCTGCTTCCCGATCTTCACTTAAATCTATTAAAAAACAAAAATATTGCACTGATTCTTCTCAAATTTTGTTTGTATATATTTTTGCAAAATACAAGAGACTTTACCAAACATGATCAGGATCGGTCCATTTTTGGACCTAGTCCCCATATAGATATATCATCCGATATGAACTTTTTCATATCTGCAGCCGAAAAAATTAATAAAAATCCCACTCAAATTTGGTTTATGCTTATTTTCTATATCCAGTTAGTTGGGCCTGAGAGATAAGGTCTCTAAACGCATGGTATAGGGTATCGTATAGTCGGTCTAGACCGACTATAATTTTCTTACTTGTTTATGCTTCAAAAAGTGTTAATAAAAGATAAAAAATAATTGCAAGAAAGAGTATTTATAAAAACTTGCAGATTCCAGCGCTCGAAATTCGAATGCTACTTTATTTTGCAACTTAGCCAATTCACAAACCAACACTTTTTTGGTTTATTATTATAGTGAATGAAGATAACAAACTCATTTACAAACACATTAACAAATGAAATAAAAACACGCATAGTATATGTGTAACTTTATGTATGTGTTAGTAGCAATTTTAAATTCAATTTACTTAAAATAAGTGAAAAATTTTAAAAATCTGTAAACCTGGCGAACAGCTAAAAAGAAATACCTTTCAAATGATAAATTTTTTGTCAAAATCAGATTAAAACTATGAAACTTACATCGGTCACAAGAAATCGCCTATCCTATTAATATTATTGATGTTTCCACAATTATTATTTATTACAGTTTGCACAATGGCTAAGTATTGTTATAGAGATCTCGCTGATATTTATTTTCAACAAAGAGATGTAGACGATATAATTTTGCACATACTGAGCAACCATTTCTTTAAGAATTATAACCTGAAAGAAATTGAAATACACAAAGGAAAAATTACAACTTTTTTTTTTATCAAATATGAAAAAACGGTACAGTGAATGCTTTCATAGCAATGCAAAGATGTACAAACGTCACCAAGACTGGTTAGTAAAGGAACTTATTTTTGAGAGTTCATCTACAACTGCCAACGAAAGTGGAAAATAGGATCGACCAGCAAAACCAATTGACGGATGCAATGAAAAATCTCGAAGGCGCAAGTTGGAGAATATCAATGAAGAGATTTCTCAAAGAATTATTAAGGAATCATTTTTGCAAAAAAATCCACCAACTCAAAATAAGAAAAATAAAATTGAAATAATTGGAAAAAATGGTAGAAGCGAGCCCAAGGCGCACAAAGAGGATTTTGAAAAGCATTCCTACACCAATTAAAGATAAGAAATTTACTCTAGCAGAAGCGTACGCCCTAATTTTGGATTTGAAGTTGACCAAAAATCGATATAACGAATTGCGGAAGCGAACCAATGATAAGAATTGTGGGATTTTTCCAGAGTATCGAGATTTAGATTCTGCCAAAAAACAATGCTTACCTTCACAATCTGCTATTAGTGTCACTTCAGACTCAGCAGAAATCAATTTTTCTTGATTTAAAAAATTATGTATTTTATAAATTTAAATTAAAGATTGACATAGAAATATTTAAAAGGACAATAAAAAATTTTTAACTAAAGTAAAAATAGTACGACTTTTTCATTGAAACTTCTCTATCTTGAACTAATATCGGGTAACTTTTACGTTCGCTGCTTAGTAAATTATATTTTAACTCGGGCTCTTTGTGAACATTAGGACTAACAAGTTTGTGGGGGTCAAAGTTTGGCATTTTCTGAAAAAATTTAACTTATAAAATTTGTAAAAAGTATTAGTTGTAAAATTAACTGAAAAAACAAGACATATAAAAAATTTTTTTTTACGTTTTAACACCACTTTTGTACTAGAATTCAACTAAAAATCAATATTTTAAACCATCCATAACTTTTTTTTTTATTATCGGTCGATATTTACGTTTTATAGCAAAAATTAAAGGCTAAAGTCCCAGCTACCAAACATAAAAACCCACTTATCAAACTTCCAATCCAATCAAAAGTTATGGATTTTTGACCGCCTTCTCTGATATGGTCAACTGTGCGCCGCGACGAAGTAACTTTAAAGAAAGGAGGATTTACACATTATTAAAATATCTATAATATTAATAGGCAAGGTGATTTCTTGTGACCGATGTAAGTTTCTTAGTTTTACCCCGATTTTGACAAAAGATTTATCATTTGAAAGGTATTTCTTTTTAGCTATTACCCAGACTTACAGATTTTCATCGCCTGGAATATTTTTTTGGAATTATGATCGTTTAAAAATGCTACTAATACATACATAAAATTATACAATGCTATGTGTGTGTTTATTAAATTTGTTAATGTGTTTGTTTTAATGTGTTTTCTTAATTTAAAATGAGTTGAATTTTGAAGCATACCTTTAGGGTCTTTATTGAATGAAAAAATAAAATATCCTAGAATTTGCACTCGAATTTCGAGTGCTGGAATCTGCTAGTTATAATTATTCTACAACTTTCATTACAATTCTTTTTTTTAAAGAACTTTTTATTTTTCTTTATATTAATTAAATTTCTTTATATTGTATAGAATTAAGAAACGCATTACAAATTTAATATCTGTATATTGAATATTACTATTTATTATTTATTTATGAAAATAATAAACACCTTTTGAGTTGAAACCTTTTTTTATTTTTTCTTAACCCGGTTAATTTTTTAGAAGCATTGAAATAGAACAAAGTACTGTTTCTATTCGTGAGAGCGACAGTGTATACTATAAATTTTATTTATGCTTAACATTTCTTTAAAATTAGATGAAAAAGTCTGGCAGATCATAAAAATGTACGCTTCGTTAGGATTGTGTTTAATCCATTCTCCCATTTTCATTGGTAATTTTAATACTTTTTTAAGAAATGGCAATAAAGTGTCAACGAAGTAAAGTCCATGCTTGTTTTTATTTTTCATTAAAATTCTGACATTTCTTTTTGTTAATTTGGGTGGATTGCTTTTTTTTTTAAAGGCTATTACTCCTAACGTATGCTAAACTGCAAACCCTTAACCCTTAACCCTTAAATGCATACACTCTTAATTTCTTTTTTTATCTATAATATTAATAGGCTAGGCGATTTCTTGTGACCGATGTTTTGGTCTACCGTTTTATCCCGATTTTGACCAAGCGTATATTATTTGAAAGGTATTTCTTATTAGCCGCTTTGCAGTTTTACAGATTTTTAAATTTTTCCTTTATTTTGAGTAAATTGCATTTAAAATTGCTACTAACACTTACATAAAATTATGCAATGCTATGTGTGTGTTTATTAAATTTGTTTATGTGTTGGTAATAAAAATGAGTTTGTTTTTTTGTGTTGATAAGTGAATTGGCTATAATTGATTAGCATACCTTTAGGATCTTTATTTAATTAAAAAATAAAATTTCCTAGAATTTGCACTCGAATTTCGAGGGCTGGAATCTGCTAGTTATTATTATTAATTAAAAACGGTTTTGGAACAGGCTTCATTATGCATTTAAGAGGTTAAACAAAAACTGTTACATGGTCGAAAAAGTTTATTGTTTCACACCACGAAAAAGTTTCATAAAATTTACGAAGTTTTTTTTAATTTGAATTTTAAACTTTGTGATATTTATTTATTTATTCTTTTTTTTTTTCAATGAAAGTTACTTTATTGTGTCCTACGAAAGTTTTTCCATTAAAAATGTAAAAATTTGATATTCTCAGATGAAATAGAGAATCGATTTACTAAAAACTATTTTTTTTTTTTTTTTACAAATACATTAATATTTTTGTTTTTTTCCTTTTCAGGTGAGTTAAAAAACTTTAAAACTTTAACACTTGCTTGTAGAGGTGAGTCATTTTTAACGATAATATCCAATGAACTAATTTTATAAAATCAACCTATCCCACCGGGATCTAATTTAACTCAATATCAAAATTATTATGGAGTGAAAACACCGTGGCGGAACAACGAATCCCGGTTTTTTTTTGTATTTGAGATCAATTTTATTATTTAACGTAATCTCCGTTAAGTGAAATGCACTTCTTCCAACACTCATATAACATTTTAATACCCCTAAAAAAATACGATTGTCAAACTCTTTAAAATATGACTTCTTCTTTTGTGGAAAATCTCTTTTCCTGAGTCATCTTTTCAAGTGCGAGAACAAATAATATTACCTAGGGGCCAGATCTGGAGAATACGGGGGACTGGTGAAGCAATTCGTAATGTAAAGACTTATATTTTTCTGAAACCAAAGCAGATGAATGCGCCGATGCATTGTCATGATGGTACAAGATTTTTTCTTATTTAAGTTGGCCGTTTTTTTAATTTCTTCATTCAATTTGTCCAGTAACTCAACATAGTTCTTGGCAGTTATTGTTTTTCTTTCTCAAAGTAATCAATAAATATTATATCACGTCCACCCCAAAAAACACTGGCCATTATCTTTCCAGCCGATTGTTGAGTCTTTGGCCGCTTTGGTCGGCTTTCGCACGCTTGTAACCACTCCGCAGCCTGTTTTATTGGACTCCGGTGTATAATAAAACTGGTATATAAATTTAAAAGATAAAATTGTCTGCAGAAACGAAGCATGTTTTTTTAACTAATCTGGGTGCGATGAATTCGAAGCTGGCATAAAAATTGGGCTATCATTGTTCATTTTTTATCGCATGCTGGCAATACTGTAAAACAGTCAATACTGACACTTCAATTTCACAATTATTAATTTGACAGACGCCCACATTCATTCTAAATCTTCATAATAGTAGTGTTTAAGCATGTCGGGGAGATCGTGTGTTACTGATTCAAGCTATTTTTGCTTTGGTTGAAAAAAATGGATATGCAATATCAGAATCATTAAAATATGCATATTTATATTATTTTGGTTTTGCTGTCAGAATCTTGGACAAACCGGGGACACCGGCAATGTTTTGCAACAGTTGCAGAACTGTTTTATACAATTGGTCAAATTGCAAGAAAATCTATTTCGATTTTTCAATTGCAGTACTTTGGAGAGAGTCAAGTAACCACCAAACGGATTGTGATTTCTGTTTAACAAAAGTTGCTGGATTCAATATGAAAAATCTAAAATATTACTTACGCGAATGTCCAATCGGTTTCCAAACCAGTTCAACGACCACCATATGATCCATTACCAGTCATTCCCAGTGCTACGAGCACTGTATGTCCGAAACATCTTTCACCAGCAGTGGTAGAGTGTATGAGGCTGATGATCAACGCCATTTAGTGACTCAAGCTGAGCTGATGAGCTGGACAAAAGTAACAATCTATAGTGGTAGAAGCTTCGAATTGGCTGAAAGGAAACACTCTATTCTATACTGTACTGATGTTGATGGTTAATTTCAAAAAAATGAACCAGCCATATGACAAAATATAATGGAGATTATTTATTGATGGCTCTAAGTGCAGTTTAAAGGCTCTTCTTTTGCACAATGGGAATGAAAAACCATCCATACAAATTGCCCATGCCATTAATACAAAGGAAAGTTATGAATCAAATACTGAAATTTTGACATTACACAAACTCGAACTAACCGTATGTGGAATAAACTCCCCGCAGAGGTCTTTCCTGACAGTTATAATCTAATAAAATTTAAGTCAAGTATCCACAACACTACTCCCTCTTTCCTCCTTCCCATAACCTATTTTCCTGAGATCAACACAATGCACTGCATCTGTAGGGGGCATCCCCTGAGTGTTGATCAATGAATAATAATAATAAAAAAAAAAAAAAAACACGGCGATCATAAATGGAAGATCTGTGGTGACCTTAAGGTGTGTGATTTAAATTTTTTTGCATATATAGTATAGATCATCGTAAATAACTGTAAATTAATCTGTTTCAGGTCATTGGTTTGTTGACTGGTATGCAAGGAGGTTTCACAACATATTGTTGTTTCTTTTGCCTTTGGGATAATCGCGCTACATGTCATCATTACGTCAGAACAGAGCGGCCAAAAAGAGCTGAGTATTCACCAGGAAAATACAAAATTTCAAATAAACCATTAATTGCTCCATGTAACGTTCCTCTTTCATAGAAGGCATATTTGTTAGCCCTCAGAATGATGACAACTTTTCAATATGTTTATTGGAGAAAGAATATGCAGCCTGGAAATCTTTCAGGAGCATCGTGGACAGTTTTCTTGGAAAAAATAAGAGTGAAAACTACAGACAAATTGTTGATGAATTATTGGAAAATTATCACTCAAAATGCGTTTTCTTCATTCGCATTTAGTATTTTTTTCACAAAACCTAGGTGCGGTGAGCGACGAACAGGGGGAGCGTGCCCACCAAGATTTAATGAAAGAAATTATCAAAGATTTTGGGACAAAAGCATGCTGGGAGACTACTGCTCGACTCTAATAAGTGAAACCGAACCAACAAAATACAAACAACGTTCAAATAATTGATTTTTAAGTAAACTAATGATTTTTTATGTAAAAAACGAATAAAAACATTTTTTTTGTATCTCGAAAACCTGACTTGTTTGAGAAAAACTAATTACGGATTCGAATTCAGCCCACTAAATTACCCTAGGAAAGATATTGGGTTGCTGCAGTCCAAAACCTTGTTGGCTAGTGTAATGAATCCGTGTCTCATCCATTGTTATAAATCGACGTAAAAATTCAGTTGAATTTACTTCAAACATCTCCAAATCATACTTAGGACCATGAACACGTTTCAGTTGTTGTTCAGCTGTTAAAAATCGCGACACCCATCGAGCAGAAAGCTTTTTCATATATAAATGATCATGTAATGTATGCCGAACCCGCTCTGTTGATATCTTTATGATGCCTGCAATCTCACTCACTTTAATTTTTCAATCATCCGATACAACCTGATGCAGTTTTCCTACGTTTTCTTCGGTAACTGCCTCATTTGGACGACCAGGACGATATGCATCATTTGTGCTCGTACGACCACGTTTAAATTCAGAACACCACCTTTTAACCATTGGATACGACGGTTAAGATTCACCATAATGTTTATCAATCCATTCTTTGGCTTGGACAGCGTCTTTTCCCACCAAAAAAACAATGTTTAATCAAAACACGAAACTCTTTGCAATCCATTTTTTCCTCAAACTTCATCATTTTTGTAACGGTAACTTTTTTTCCCTTTAATAATATATCATGAACTTTTTACACAATTTTTCTAACCGTTGTCCCAACTGGATAAACGAAAAAAATGGCACTTGGCAGTCACGCATGGAGTTTTCACTTCATGCAGTAGTCACCAAATTCAAAACCATCAGAATTATGTGCTGGTATGTATGGGACGTATCTGCCACATCACCAAAATGGCAAATAACGTGGTTTTCAAACTTTCCTCGCAAAAGATCGATTTTCACGGCCTCTGAAACCAAATGTTGTCCAGATCCATAACTTCGAAAATGGGCCACAAATAATCAGTCAGCATTGCACGGTAACGCTGACCGTTCACTGTAACGCATTTGTTTCCGTGGCCCAAAAATTACACCAAATATTGCGTCGTTTAGGGCGCATTGGCTTTTTAGCAGTCATATATGAATTTTTGTGCCCCATATGCGTTAAGTTTGCTTGTTATCGAAAGCACCGAAATGAAAATGAGGTTCGTCAGAAAAGACGATTTTTCGGTAAAATGTTCATCATCTTTAAAGCGTGCCGTAGCCAAATAATATTAAAGCCGAGCTATATTCCACTCTGGTCGAGTCTGATCCTTCGTTTACGGCTATAAAATATTGGGTGGCAGATTTTAAACAAGTCCGTACGAGCTGTCAAGACGATCAGCCGACTAATTGAGGTGGCCACACCAGAAATAGTTAAGAAAATCCACAAAATGGTATTGGATGATTGTCGGCTAAAGGTGCGTGAGCTGGCAGGAGAAGTTCCATATTGACCAAAAATGTACACATGAGACAGCTATCCGCAAGATGGGTGGCCAGTTTGCTCACAATAGAACTAAAACAGCGTCGTGTAGATGTGTTAATAGAGTGTTTGGTGATGTTTCACCCTAATAAATCCGAGTTTTTTGCGTCGATTCGAAACTGAGACATGGGTCCACCACTTTACACCTGAAAAAAGGGGAACAGTCAAAACAGTGGACTGAAATGGGATAATCGTGTCCAACGAAGACGAAGACGTGGCGAATAATTTTCATGGATTATCTTCAAAAAGGGAAAACAATCAACGCGAGAATTATGCTAACATATTGCAGCGATTAAGTGATGAAATTAACGAAAATAGGCCGCATTTGGCGAAAAAGATAGTGTTGTTTTGTAAAGGCAATGCACCAGTTCATACATTCACTATTGCGATGGCCAAAGTCCATGAATTAAAGTTCGAATTGCTTTATCACGCACCCTATTCGCCAGATTAAGCTCCCTCAGATTATTTTCTAATTTCCAAAAGTGGCTCAGTGGTAAAAGATTGGCCAACAATAAAGATGTGGAGTCTTCATTTGATGCCTATTTTAAGGATATAGCATATAAAGCCACATCGAAGCCATTGAATATCGCTGAAAATAGTGAATTGGGCTAAAAGGAGATTATGTTGAGAAATAAAGAAAATTTCAACGACTTAACTATTACAAGTTTTAGGACGAATTCCTTAAGACATAATTACTGCAAGGCAATTTATATAAATCAGTTTTTAAAAAAATTTTAATCGATTTTCTCGCAAATAACATGTTTGAAGTCCGTGAACATCATAACTCAAAATCTATTTTACCGTTTCTTTTTAAATTTTCCACACTATTTCTACACATAAATACGTAGCGTTTTTTTATTTTCCATTTTCTTCCCCATTTTTTCTAAAAACAAATTCACCGAAATTTTATAGGAAAAATCGCCTTTTTCACTTTAAAAACTCTTCGATTACCTCGGGAAACATATCAGCTTTTAATTTTTAAATTTTTTTTTATTTCACATGATCCTGTAACGAGTTATGATGTTCATCGCAAAACAACAATGCCTCCGGAGATTCGCTGTCACGGACTTATTTATTAAAATTGTTAATTGAAAATTATTTTAAAGATTCTTTAAATGTTATACTATAACGTGTATATGATAATCCAACATTATTCATATCTTCAAAAAAAAAAAAAAAAAAAAAAAATTAAAATGAAAATACGCCTTTTGTTCGCTTTTAAAGCATCCCTCCCTATATATTTTTATATTTTATTTTTCTGAAATGATAATAGTTATGGCAAAGAAAATAAAAAAAAAAATTTCTTACTGATAACTATTATTTTTTGAAAAAAAACAAAAAAAAAAAAATTAAGAATCATTGTTTTTTAACTGTAACACATAAGAAATAAATTACGCTGTAATAATTATTTTTAATAATTTTTAAAAAATTGCTTTTAATTTTTGGTGTACTTAACTGTGTTTTGTTTTGTTTAAACGAATTTAATATTTATGCACATATCGCACCTGTACCTCTAAAGTGAGTCAACTCAAAATTTTTAAATTTTCACTTTTTGCAAGAAAACGATACACAGTGGTCATATCTATCCAGTGTAAAAATCTTACATCGGTTTTTTTAGTCATTCGCAAAAAAAAAAAAAATACAGTTGTAACCCTCTTTGTGTTATAAGAGTAGCTAGTTTAGAATCCACTAAAACAACATATTTTGAGTTGCACCCAAAAAAAATGTTATTTTTGATGATTACTGAAAATATCTCAAAAACTACTGTTCTATACTTATTATTCGAAATTCTTTACAATTAAAAAACTGTTTTTAAATGTTATAGTAAATATAAAAAAAAAACCGTTTTTGCCTCTACTGAAAATTTTTAAATTTTAAATTGACTCACTTTAGAGGTACAGGTGCGATATGTATGTATATAAAAAATTTTTTATTAAAAATTTTTTTTTAAGTTAACAATAATAAGAAAATTTACACTCAAAAAATTGTAGGATAAAAAAGAAAAATCAAAATTCAAAGAGAAAATAAAATTAGAAATTAAAAGATTTTGATTTAATTTAACAAACATTATACTAAGTTGCTTATTTATCCTCAGCTAAATTATATCTCTGGTCATATAAAATTTGGCGCAAAGCTGAAAAAGTGCGGATTAATTCAAAAGTTGAAGTACATGTATTGTAACTAGCAGATTCCAGCACTCGAAATTCGAGTGCAAATTCTAGGAAATTTTATTTTTTCATTTAATAACGCCCCTAAAGGTATGCTTCACAATTCAACTCATTTTAAATGAAGAAAAAACTCAACTTATTAACACAAACAAATTTGCAAATTTAATAAACAATTTAATAAATAAATTTAATAAACACACACATAGCATTGTAAATTTTATGTATGTGTTAGTAGCAACTTTAAACGATCATAATTCGAAAAAAATATTGCAGACGATGAAAATGTGTAAATCTGGGTAACAGCTAAAAAGAAATACCTTTCAAACGAGAAGTTTTTTGTCAAAATCGAGGTAAAACTGTAAAACTTACATCGGTCACAAAAAATCTTCTTGCGTATTAATATTATAGATAAGTTATATTGCAATAGGTTAAAGGAGATTAATCTAATTAAGTGCAAAGTGGTAAAAAGTAAAAAATTCTAATTTCAAGTATATTTTTTTTGGTACTTTGTTCTAAAATTAAAACTTTTTTTAAATGGCAGCTTCAACTTCAGGTAATGGACTATCTTCTTGATAAATATTGTTTTAGAAAAATATTGTAGAAATATTTTTTAATTTTTTTCTTTAAATATTATCCCCAAAAATGGGTATTTTTGAAATAAATATAGAGTTTCAAAGTGTTATTGTGTGAGATTGGGTAAAACTGTGTCCATAGCAAATAACTATAGGGTTTCTGTTTGTGGATTCCAAAAATTCTCCAGTTGCAAATCAAAATATACTGCAAACACAATAGCTAAGACTTGTTCATTGTTTTGTTTTTTGCCCTATACTACTATGTGGTTTGGGTATAATGACTTTGTGCTGCTGTTTGTAACTACCAAAAATATTTGACCTAGACCCATCACCGATCGAATCAGAATCATTTTTTGAGTCGATTTAACAATGTCCGTCCGTCCGTCCGTCTGTCCGTCTGTGTGTCCATGTAAACCTTGTAATCAAACTGCAGGTCGCAAATATGAATATATTTTGATGAAATTTGGTATATAAGCTTTCATCAGCCATGGGATGAACGCTATTGAAATTGATGAGAATCGGTCCATGTTCAGATCTAGCCCCCATACAAATGACCCCTATGAAATCGATATAAATTGCCATAAGATCCAAATTGTCGTATAGATCTTAGTCAAATTGGGTTTGTATGTGTTTATTACATCCATTAATGAGTAGTCCAAAAACAATACCTATGGGACAACTCTTAATCATAGGCCCCTTATAGAGCTGCTTCCCGATCTTCACTTAAATTTATCAAAAAACAAAAATATTGCACTAATTCATCTCAAATTTTGTTTGTATATATTTTCGCAAAATACAGGAGACTTTACCAACCATGGTCTGAATCGGTCCATTTTTGGACCTAGGCCCAATTAGAGATAGCACCCGATATGAACTTTTTCATATCTGCAGCCAAAAAAAAAATTAATAAAAATGCCACTCAAATATGGTTTATGCTTATTTTCTATATCCAATTAGTTGGGCTTAAGAGATAGGGTCTCTCAACGCATGGTATAGGGTATCGTATAGTCGGTCTAGACCGACTATAATTTTCTTACTTGTTGTTTTTTGTTTTCTTTGTTTTTTGTTATTGGTGTTGTAAATATATAACCTAGTATACAAAAACTTATTTCAATGATCATGTATATTAGAGTGGGACGAAAGTGAAAACTCTTTAAGTTGCAATAAAAGTTTCCGGTTTGCGAAAAATTCTTCGTTTAAATAAAAATGCATTATACTTAATAAAAATCTCTACTTTTACTTTTCTAGAAATTGAAGAAAACAGGAAGTCACAATATTACAAATTGTGGAATTACATTTTCTAGTTCAACACACTTAAAATGTCTTAACCCTGCTACTTTTTAATATTTTGAGTTTCAATCCGCTCTAACGTAAAATCCCAAATAGAAATGATAATTGATAGAAATCAAAGTCTTACTTAGTGATGAACTACTACTGTGATCGTTGACCAACCGAAGCCGGGCTTTGGAAACTCTAACGATGGCAACACTGCATGCGATACTTATTGTTGTAACCTGTGGACATGAGATTAGAGTTGAAAAGTTTAGAAACTATGTTCACAACACGGCCAGACATTTCCTTAAACTCTACCCTTGGTTTTATATGCCTCCCACATTACATAAATTGTTTATTCACGAGTCAGAAGTAGTATCACATGCATTATTGCCAATTGGCCAACTATCTGAGGAAAGCTCAAGAAGCTCAAAAAAGATTTTAAAAATTATAGAGAACACTATGAGCGTAAATGCAGTCGGGAGAAGTCAAATGAAGACATATTTAATAGGTTTCCACTATACTTAAGGTACGGTCACATTAGGCAAATATTTGACGGATGGAAGATATTCTTCCGGTAATGTCAAATGGTCAATGTGTGGTTGCAGGTGATTTTAACGTGGATCTATTATCAAATGACTACTGCAGTAGAACTTTAGTAAATCTTTTTTCGGAATTTAGTATAGAGCCATGTCATGATCTAATTACTAGGCCAATGAGTAAATCGTCCATAGATTGCGTTTTTAGTAACATAATTCACTTAATTAATGTAAATTCTATTGAAAGCACATTTACGGATCATAATATTTTGAGCTGTTTTTTAGAAATCAACAGATGTTTGAATGAAAATATATCAAAAACATGGTATACATTTGACTATGCTAAATTTGGTTCTATACTCGATCAGAATTCGGATGAAATTTATAGTTTTGATAATCCTTCGGAACAATGTAAACAATTAATACATTTGTTGTCTGACGCGGGTGAAAAGTGTACATCAACAAGTACCTCAACAATAAACCTTCGAACCAAAATTACACCATGTATTACTAGAAACTCAGCTTCATTGTTGGAACTCAAAGACAAACTAGTAAAAGCGCGAAGAAAAAATAGGAATGATAGATTTTTATCCGAAAAGCTGAAAAGAATCAGTAAAATAATAAAAATTTGTAACAGAAATTTGATGAATAATTATTATTCTCGAAATTTGGAACAAATCGGTGGTGATACTAAGAAAACATGGAGGTTTCTTAACAATGCGCTGGGAAGGAATCCGCAAGCTATTCAACAAATTTGTTCAGTTGATGGTAATTTCATAACAAATGATAATGACAAAGTTATGGTTTTCAATCAGTTTTTTTTTTGATATGATAGAGAACCTAAGTAGTAACATACCACGTTATCCAAGTGACAATATTAACAACTTTGGAACGTTAACACCCCTTGGAACAACCTTTAATCTTTCCAATATTAATAAAGACTATGTCGAAGATATACTAAATACAATATCAATGAATAAGAGTTCTGGCTATGATAGAATAACACCTAAAATGCTATTATGCAAAAAAACCAAAATTGCAGATATACTGTCAGTTATGTTTGGGAAGATGATTAAGCTTGGTGAATACCCTGCTGTTTTAAAAATTCATAAAATTGTACCAATACCCAAAGGAGTGGGTTCTAATAATATAAATATGTTTCGACCAGTGTCCGTTTTATCTATTGTATATAAAGTACTTGAAAAAATAATTTTTAATCAGCTTTCTGAATATTTAGAAAAAAATAAAATCTTATTTGAACGCCAATTTGGTTTCTGTAAAGGTTCTGGTACAGAAGAAGCGGTTGTGAATATTGTTGACTATATATGTGGAGGCTTTGATGCAGGGTTTAATGGTGTAGCCGGTGTTTTCTTTGATTTGTCAAAAGCTTTTGACCTAGTTAATCATGACATTTTAATTAAAAAGCTGGCATTAATTGGTGTGTCTAATAACTCTATTAAGCTATTAAAAGATCATTTGACAAATAGAGAGCAATTCGTTCAGATTGGAGAAGCCAAAAGTTCTTTATTAGCTGTTAAATGTGGTGTACCTCAAGGTAGTGTGCTTGGGCCACTTTTGTTCAAAATTTTTATAAACGACATTGGCAACATATGCTTTAATGGTAAACTATTCATGTTTGGGGATGATATTTGCTTGCTATATCGGTACAAATTTACTCAGGTGTTAAAAACTCATGTGGAATATGATTCAGCAATATTAGCGGAATATATAAGATTTAACAAGCTTGTTTTGAATGCAGATAAGACCAAGTTTATAAGGTTCAGACCCTACATTTTGAAGAATGATGAGACAGTTGCAGTTCATATTGATGGTGTGTTAATCCAAGAAATCAATACCATACGGTATCTAGGCATGTTGTTTTGTAATAATTTACAATGGGATAATCATATTGACTCCATTAAATCAAAAATATCTTCTGCTATTGGTGTTTTATATAAATTCAAAAATATATTTGACGTTAAAACGAAAATGCTAATATATCAGAGTTTGATACATAGCCACTTAACTTACCTTCCTATAATATATGGGTTTAAGAATAATGCTTCGCTGAAGAGCTTGCAATCGGCACAAAAGAAGTCTTTAAAGTTAGCTTTTAATCTGCCAATCAGATATCATACTTTGGATCTTTTTAAGAATCACGCTAAAAACGTCTTACCTGTGAAATAACGAAGTTTGTTTTTAAATCCATTAAAAGTCTAGCAAATTCGTCAGTTCAATTCCAACATAATGTTCAAATTACACGAAGGATAACAAGACAAAGCCAAGATTTATCCATATCTAGATGTCGCCTTGAGTTGTCAAAGCAGCGTATTTGTTTTGCTGGTCCAAGTGAATATAATGATTTACCAATTTTTTTGAAAACCATTGAACTTTTGTCAACATTTAAAAGCGAATTAAAAAAATTTTTGCTAACCAATCTCGAAACACTTCTTGAGTAATTTCTTTTTGTAATATAAACTTTATTTTTATTGTAAACTAATAAAATATTAAAAAATGTAAATAGAAACTGTAAATAATATTAATAATTAAATTTAAATAGTTAATATTTTTATGTAAATAATGAATTAACACTAGTTACCTTTTAGCCTCTTTAATGTCAATTTTGGTGCTGAGGCTTTAAATTATTTTTGTAATATAAATTGATTTGAAATAAAAATAATAATAAATAAAAAAAAAAAAAAAAAAAACTTGTTTTCTCGTATTTGCCCAAAATCTTGTGAAACAAATACAGAGTTGATTTTGTGATCACACTAGGCACATTTATTTGCCTCTTTTAACAGCTGCCAAATAGTGGAAAACATATTTGCCGTGCAGTCACACTTGAACAAATATTTGACTAAAAAAATTGTTTGACCAAACAGTCAAAATTAAAAATATATTTGATCAAAAATTTCCAAATGTTGCACGAGGAGGAAAGTTTTCTTCTTTTGTGCTGTGGAGCGCATCGGTGATAATTTTGGAAGTTTTCTGTTATATTATATTTAAATATTACTTTTAACTATAATTATGTTTTCTTTGTTTACAAAATAAACAGCTGTTTAGTTTAAGTAATGTAACAGTGTGGCAAATTCTGTGTTTTTAAAATGATAAATACGCTAAAGTTAAAAATAAATTTGGCTTAAGTGGAGTTTCGGGGCAATGCCCCGATCGGTTTCAAATTTTATAAAACGGTCGAGCATATTTTCCGAGTTATGGACTTCCAAACTTTTGACATTGACTTGTATTTAACTTTGTTATGTAGTATCGGATTTCAGCAATATATATATTATTTAAAAGCTTGAGTATCTTGAGTATCCTTTACTCGATATTTTTAAATTTGAAATCCATTAACCCATTTTGAACCCATTTAAATTTTTGTGTTTTTGTAATAGAGTTGTTTTATTATATGGAATTATCTCGTAAGTAGACCTCTATCATGTGTGTTTTTACATAAATTGAATAAAAGCTGGGTCCACTAGTTTTATTTCGATATATATTTTGACCACTTAACTCTTTCAGGACCGGATATGTATCGTCATTTGAAAGCTAGTTCAATAGAAAATCAAGTATCTTATTTTTTTTTTAGGCAAATTAGCCCATTAATAACTATGTTCGAAATTATCCCATTATTTATTATACTATTGAAATAGAAATAACAACATATTAAAAAAAAAACCCTTAAAATTTAAGGTAAAATCCCTAATATATCCGATCCTTAAGTGGTTAAGCGGTCAAAATATACATTGAAATGAAACTAGTGGATCCAGCTTTCATTCAGTTGTAAATACCAACATTATGTAGGTCATTTTATGAGATAATGTAACGTTTTCCCAAAAAAACTTTAAAAAATCAAAATAGGTTCATAACGGTTTAATTGATTTCGGATTTTGAAATATCAAATAAAAGGCACTCAAGTTAGCTTTCAAATGATATATACATTGCTAAATAACAAAGTGATATACAAAACAATGTCAAAACTTTGGTCCATAGCTCGGAAAATAGGCTCGACCGCCGAAAAAAAAAATATTTTCCTAGAATCACGACAAAAACAACTAGCCCCCCAAAAAAATCATAGCATTGCCTCTAAACTCCATTTGTTCGACAAATTTAATATTGTACTTTTACAACTTCAAAACAAACAATTTTAAAATTACACATTTTTTTGTGATAATAGTTTCCTTTAAAGCCAATTTTTAATGAATATTAGCAAGTTGCACAACAAATGCTTTTGAAAACAAAAAGCTTTTCTTTAAGAAATAACTGAATTAAGTTTTAAAAGTTGACATCACTGCTGAAACAACTGTTGTTTGTCACTGTTTGCTCTAACAAATGTTTTGTAAGATCAAATAATTATTTGCCCAAAATAGAGGGAAACATTTGAACGTGAGTGGTCACATTAGGCAAATATTTGTTTGCAGGCAAATAATTTCGTTTGACTAAAATCATCTGTTTTGTTATTTGACGGCAAATAATATTCTGTTGTCAGACTGAGGCAAACAAATATTTGTAGTTTTTAGTCAAATATTACCTTTAGTTCAGATCATTTACTTACCGCCAAAATTAAAAGTTTTAAGAAAAAAAATTCATCATATAGGTACCACAGATGGCACTAGTTTTAATAATTTTGCCCAAATACAACAGATGAAGAAGATATTAATGATGATGAATATGAAGATGATAACTATGAAAGTGATGATGATTATGATGAGTGTGAAATATTATGTAATGGTGATTACAAGAATGAAAATTTTGTTGATATGGAACATAATTAATAAAACAATAAAAAAATAAAAATTCAAATACTTGATATTAAACTTATTATAATATAATAATCCAACCCATAAAAACAAAGTTTTTATTAAAACTCTTTCTTTCCTTATGCATATGATTTTTAAATCTCTCCGTGACTGTGCATGACTTTGCGTGACAACTTTAAAATTAATCTTTGGTCACAAGAAGTCTATGGACCAAGTACCAGATTGATTGGATGAGGGAAACTGGGGCTTGACTGCGCATGCCTATGTCAAAGTTAATCTTTTTATACAGCAAGTGTATGGACCAAGATTCAGATCGATCGTATGAGGGGAAATGACATTTAGATTACTTCGCGACTGTGCGTGACTACCCCAAAACTAATCTGTAGTCACAACAAGACTATTGGCCTTAAGATCAATTGGATAAGGGGGAATGCGGTTGACCCACGACAGACAGACAGACGGACAGAGAGTATGGGGTAATTCCATTTTAAATCAACGAAAAAAACTCCATTTTCGACCTTACCCTCTTTGAATTGTACAAAAATTAGCATGAAAGTTCTACAGTACTAAACTAATATAAATTCAAAAATTTTGGGTTTCTAGCTTTTGTGGTTCCCGAAATATGGCGCCTCGAAAAGTAGAAAATTCATTAAAAACACACATAAGTGGTCTGCCATTATTGCCTATATCTTCAAAAATTAGCTTTAAAACTAAGTTCAGCGATTTTTTTTGCGATAGATCAAAGGTCACTATCACACGATTTAAAGTTTGGGAAGCTATATCTCAAAAAATGAAATTTTTAAAATTGTAAAAAAATACATGTTGATCCTGATAGTCTCCTCTGCATTTTGTGCCAAAAAATTTGAGTGAGCTCTTGTTAGTTCCTGAGATATTGATAAAAATGTGAAATTGTATACAATTTTTTTTTATTTTTTTTTTTATTAATTTTTTTAATAACAAATATTTTTTTTAGCACAAATTTAAAAAAAAAATTTAATACGTTCTTATATTTTATATTTTCTAAGGTTTAAAAATTAAAGGAAGATGCTGATTGTCTTGTTTGCATTTCGTGATACATTTTTGGGCGAGATGTTATTGTTTAATTAGAATAAAATTTTGTATAAAATTTAATTATATATTTTTTTAATTTTTAATGTTTACTTTTGTTATATATTAAATTTTAAATTTCGTTAGTTGTTTATTTCCTGAAGTTATTTTATTGGAATGAACTTTTGCTTGTTATGGAGTAAAATATTTACAAAAATTCTAATTTAAGTAAAAAACATAGTGCACGTAGGAAAACTATTCAACAGTTATTTAATGTTTTTCTCATAAAGTTTTCTATTAAATCGAAAGCAATGGTTTGGAAAAAATTGTGTTTTTTTTTGTGTTTTCCATGACAACGTTTATATTGAAGTGCTGTAATCCTTTTAGTAAATCGGGACATTCTAAATGTGTAAAGAGATTGACAAGAGTCCAGGAGTGGATGTTAGATTTTATAGATGTTCCCAATATTTCAACGTCCCATAAAGTTTGTTGTACGTGCAGACTTCGCCTGTCGAAATTGAAAAACCATAGTGGTGCTTGTAACATCCAAGAAATTTCTGAGCCGTTTACATTCCAAGAGCGTTCGCAATCTGATGAAGAAGCATCCGGTACAGAAGTGGTTGTGTTAGACAAATTAAACGAAGCCCTACCATATTTGGAACACTCACCTATCAAAAAGAAAAAACTTATCAAAAAAAGTTACAGAATCCAAAAATTTGAAAGGTTAAGTACTTCTATAAAAAAAAAGCTTTTCCCAGATTTAAGAACTGCTCCTACAGTTTCTCATGTTTGTCCAGAATCGGAAATAGTTCAGCAATTAAAGGAAAAATTCAAATCTAAAAAGAATAGCGAAAAAATTCTATTGCTCACCCTTTTACCAAAAAGTTGGACATTGCAGAAAATGGTACAGGAGTTTGAAATTTCCGACTTTATGGCTCGGAAGGTAAAAAAAATTTGTTGAGGAAAAAGGCATACTGAGTAGTCCCAACAACAAACCAAGAAATGTTTTATCATCGATGATGACGTCAGCAGATGCATGCCAGGGTATAAAGATTCTGTTTCTATTTAAAAAAAATAAGTAAAAAAAAAAAAATATAAAATTTTTTCAAACAATTTCACATTTTTATCAATATCTCAGGAACTAATAGGAGCTCACTCAAAATTTTTAGCACAAATTACAGAGAATAATATCAGGATTAGCATATATTTGTTCCAGAATTTTAACAATTTCATTTTTTGCGATATAGCTTCCCAAACTTTAAATCATGTGACAGTGACCTTTGACCTTTCAGAAAATTTTTTTAACTAAATGCAGTTTAAAAGCTATTCTCAATACCTTTAAAATAAAACCAATTTTGACCCTGTATGTTAAAAATTTTTTAATATATAAATTATAATGGCAGAGCACTTATACATATGTGTTGTTAATGATTTTTTCATTTTTTGACGCGCCATATCTCAGGAACAACAGAAGCTGGAAGTCCTAAATTTAACGTTTATCTTAGTTAAGTAAGGTGCAAAAAGACAACTAGGTTTCATAAGATTCAAAGGTGGTCGGGAAAATCCGTTCGTTGGTTATAAAAATTTTAACCCTATGAGTTAAAAGAAAGAGTTTAAAAATATGATTATTTGTTTATATGATTTTTGTTCTTACTGGAGTATTGAGTACGCTATAGTTTTCAATTTTATTAATTTATCTCCTTAGAATCGAAAGTTACACCAAACATTGTGAACGAAGGTAATTTTTTCCGGAAAACCAAAAGCGCTTGACAGGTTTAAAAAAAACTAAAAAGTTTTAAAAATGGTAATTTTTAATGGGCAGTAGATTCCAGCGCTCGAAATTCGAGTGCAATTTCTAGGCAGCTTTATTTTTCAACTTAGCCAATTCACAAACCAACACTTTTATGGTTTATTATTATTATGAATGAAGATAACAAACTCATTAACAAACGCATTAACAAATTTAATAAAACACACATAGCATATGTATAATTTTATGTATCTGTTAGTAGCAACTTTAAATGTAATTTACTCAAAATAAAGGAAAAAATTAAAAAATCTGTAAATCTGCAAAACGGCTAAAAAGAAATACCTTTCAAATAATATACGTTTGGTCATAATCGGGATAAAACGGTAGAACAAAACAGCAGTCACAAGAAATCGCCTAGCCTTTTAATATTATAGATTTGAAAAAATATATTAATATATATATATTTTTTTTTAAAGGCTTCCCTGACTTAATCCTTAATCCTTATTTAAGTCGCCCGAACAGCATGAACAATTGATGACAACCGCTTTAAAAACGGAAGTGTGAATTTATTTTCATGCCAGTAACTTAGCAAGTTAATATCGACATCTTCTTTTTTCGGTTTAAAATTTTTAATTTCAGCATAAGCAGCCATAATTTCATGACAAATTTCATTATCTTACTCATCCTCTGAAGAAGTATCTACTTCTAATTGTGACAAGAATTCTCTTAGCAAATTTGTTATCTCTTCTTGGTCAAGTTGGGTTGTTCTGGGACCGTCCTCGTCTTGTACATATTTTGTCAAAAGTCTCTATTTAAATTTAATATTCTACACAAGTATTATTCCAATACCTTTCTGCCAATTACAATTTATGCATACAGTTTTGGAAAACATAAAAATGTAAATATATTCGAAATATTTCGAAATGTTATTGCAAATACTTAAAACGAGTATAATGTATAAACTATCGTCATCAACATTTTCATTACGAAATTCGTATTGAAAATCATATATGTAGAAAAATGTTTATGTCCTGGCATCTCTAAATAAACATTTACTTAATTCATACGTACTCGTGTCATTGCACAAAAAAACGTATCAAAGTGAAACTCATCTTAAGGTTTTTCCAAGTGTTTTCATTTTTTTCCTTCTTACTTTTAGTTTATTTATTTATTTATATATATTTTTTTTGTTCGTTGAGAGTGTTATGAAATTACAAAAAATTATCGTAAAGTTGAAAAGTTGATGATTATGATGACAACCAAGACGTCTAGAGTAGTGATGATAGTAATCGTTCTCGTATATATTCTTATTTGGATGTTCATCGCTGTCTTAAGAGAAAAAAAATTTTTTTTTTTAAACGTCAACTTCAACTACGCTGCCATAAGCTTTATGATGCATATAAATGTGCATGATAAACTAAACATACAAACAAACAAACACATGCATGCACTGACAGGACAGACGGCGAGGAAAGCGTTCTCATTCATCCGTCTGGTTATGCCAATTTAAGGAATTGCTTTGCCGATAGACGTCAAACAAAACGTAATAGAGAACTGACACGAACAACTATTTATAAGAAGAAGAGTTATGTTATGAGAATATTCATTCACTTTATGTCAATTTCATACACTTCACACACACACCCACACACTTTCATTTCATTTACAGATGAAAAATGTTGAACGAAATATAATCAAACTTTTTAAACGTTTATGTTTATTGTGGCATTTTCTAACATTGGAATGAAAGAAAAAAAGGAACAAAATATTCAACAATCCTAAAATATTGTCAGTTTTCTGCCAGACATCAACATTTCCACTATAAAATTGTGGATTTTTCTTCTTTTTTTTTCTATATTAAGAATTTTAGATTGTTGTATTTTTATTTATTTTTTTTTTCAACCAACTATGAATTTTATTGAACATTTCAACACAGCATGTTGTACACATCCGAGTAGGAGAAGGTGAATGCACTCATAGATTTTTCTCAAAAAGGCTGCTAGTTTTCATTCTCTTTTCGTTCTTTGTAGTCAGTCGTGTATAGAAGAATCCTTTAAAATCCTTAAAATACTTCTCACATTACATAGCTTACATGTTACATGCCGGGATTTTTTTTTGTAGTAATGCAAAAAAAAAAAAAAAAAGACAGTTGAAAACGTTTATCAAATTGTGGCTTTGGCTGATAAGCACTGTGATTTTCTTTTAGTTTACTTTAACTGTCACTTAAATTGTTTAGATAGACAGTCACCTCCAATGTGAAGGAAAATTTTAGTCCAAAAACGACAGCTTTGAAGTAGATGTTTTTTTTTTTTAAATTTATGATATTTTACAAACTTTCTTCAGAAATTAAAGTCTTCACAATATTTGCAACTATGTATATCATTGAGAAAAAGTCTTTAAAATCTAAAAGAAATTTTTTCTACTCAAATTTTGAGCGGGGTTCTTTTCATAATGAATGAGAGGCATATATTATTTATTTGGAAAAAGGTTTTAAAATTTCACATTACCTCCAAAGTTACCTATAGCAAATTTAATACTGTTCGGGCCATATTACCAAAGCCTATGGATATGCAGCACAATCCATTTAAAGAGTTTTCATTATTCTATGAGATATTAAAATTTTTGGTGGTTTTGTATGGGCATCACACCTGGTAGGTGGTGTTAATGTTGTTATTAGAGGAATTTGTTTTGAATATAAACAGTTAACCGTTAATCAAGTGTTTTGGCATTAAAATTTTCAAAAATTTTAAAGTGGAATTAATTGATTTGGCAAGTGAGAACGCCCTTTGGAAGTTTTACCATAATTTCACCGTGTTTGGAATTTCTCACCACCCAGACAATGGCTCCGAAAATGTTCCACAGCGTTATTGTGGTACGGTGCTTTAAGAAATCTCTCCGACGCACAGTGGCGCCATTTGAGTTTTTTCGTTACAAAAATCATATCTTTTGAACCGAATAACATAATTGAACAGTATAAACAGCATATGATAGATAACTGTTCAGCCTATGAAATGAGCATTTGGAAAGGGTGCTACGCTTTGTAGGGGCCTACTTATGCGTTATCAAAGTTAAAATTTGTAGAAAAATCAATTTTATGGTAACTAAAAAAAATTATTTTTACATTTTTAGATTGTTTTTATTTTTTTTTCTTTAGGGTTTTATGTTTTAAATTATTACCCAACAAATTTAAAAAAAAATACTTCTTTTTTAAATTTATTTTTTCAATTTTCTGTAAAATATTCATCACAATTCGTAAGAGAAGGTATATCTAAAAGACTAATCATTTCTAAACTATAATTATTTTCTAACTCTATTCGTGACTTCACATGCCGCAGGGAAGAAATAAGTGGATCAGAAGATGCTGCCAACATGTTGAAGAGGTCCTCATTTTGCCTTAACCTTGATGCTTTGAATGTGTTCTGCAATCTATATTTTTTTTATAAAATTTGTTAAGAGACTCCTGTGCTTCTTCAGAAAGCTCTCCAATTGGCAAAGACTGGTTGGTACTCAATTATATCTTTGCCATGCGCCAATATTTTATGGATGGTCGGGGTCAACTTCGTCTGTGGATACATTTCTGCTAAAAGAGATGCAGTTTTCGATGCATAATCTCCATATTTTGTAGAATTGACATTTTCTTTGCAGTTTAAAACATTCAAGATCGTTCCCAATCTTTTCACGATTTGTCAATTCCAGTGATTCTAGTTACTGCCTCATCATTTTCAAAAAATCTCCTAGAAGTGTTTCCATCGTTTGAGTTACCGTATCCGTGCTTGGGACAGTCTACTTTTAGTCGAACTTGTTTAAAAAAAGCATCCTGTATTTGCTTCTTTCTGATCTTTTCCTTATCCTTTATTGATGTATTTTCATCGAAGTTTTCCTCCTCTTGTGGTAGGGTATACGCCAGTTTTAGCAAGAACTCCATACACCTTATCCTTGCGTGCAATGGTGACATTCCATATTCGTAATTCTCCTCGTTTGTAGAATCGTTTAAATTACCAAAGTTCTTCTGACTCTTTTTGCAAATCGGGCATGACAATGTTGAGGTTGTTCCTGTCAGTTCGATTACGACTTTTCCATCAACCATGGAACTCGTAATTGCATTCAATATATTTTCCTTCTCCAATTTGCAGCTTTGTAGGCTTAATCTTGCTTATTTGTTCTTCAATGTCCTTCACCGTGGTCCTTATGAGTTCTGCCGATTCCCTTCCAAACTGAAACATTATTGGTCGGCAATAATGCACTGATGACGGAGGTGGATTTTTCCAGTGTAGGGAAACATCAGATTTTAGCCGCAAAGGAACAACAGATGCCATAAACATATTTCTGTCCGATATTGTAGCGTCATCGGAAGATATCCTTTGCTTATAAACGCTTTGCCCGGATGATCCATTTGCTGATCAATGTCAGTTTCTCAGGAAGAATTTTCACCTCATTTTCAGGAAGACTCTCCAACAACCGTTTTGCTGTATGGCCCATGAGATCCTGCAGATTGGCTTTCACAGAGACTTCCGTAAACTCCGTATGCAGTGGTCGTGAATTTATTTTGGCTTGCGTAATATGCTTGTATCTTGATAAAACGTCAGCCCCGTGTCGCTTCAAGGATGCCCATAGTATCTCATATTTTTCTTTGGAAAGTTGTAAGTCCATAAACAAGGCCAAGGCTTCTTCGGAACCATACTTTTTAATGTGTGTGTTTGTGGGCGTGGGAATGCTTTCCTTAATCCTTTTTAGTCGCAGTGGGCTTGCATCAGCAACAGATTTTGTAATCTGCGACCTAACTCTTTCACTATCCTTTGTATATTTAATAGACAGCGCGTCCGATAAATGCTTCGTGGTCAAGTCATTGGTGGCTTCGGCAAGTTTCCTCTTTCTTGTGAAAATTGAACACTCCTCAATACTTTTTTTTGGCCTTCCTTTTGCTCCTCTGGTTGATGTGGTGGGTTTATCTACTGCCAATATATCCAGGATGGTGTCTTCATTAAGCCAGTCCTCGTATTTGGAGTTGAAGTTCTGAGTGGTTCGATTAGATTTCACCCATTTTGCCTTAATATTTGCATATATCAGATAAAAATTATTTTTTATAATTTCGCTTCTCTCAATATTTCCGTATAAGCTATCAAGTTCATCTAAAGCAGCTTCCGTGAAAAACTTTGGTGTGGTTGACCTTCTAAACAGTTCAAATAATTTTAAATTGTTTAACGCCATGGTTTCAGTACTTGTTGCGCCAACTTTCAGTCGTAGACTAATCCAGGCATTATGCTTATTTTGCAATATATAGGCTTATGCTACCATGCCTAAAAATTTACCTGTTCCCTGCATACATATGGATTTAGGCTGAATTATGCAATTTTGATATTATGCTCGTGTCTAAATAAGATTTGTGCCTACCTGGAGGAACCATAAGTCAATATTGTTTTTGACCATTTGTACTCCAAAGTAATTTTCAGGTGAGGTGCGTACCTGCGAATTTCAATGAGTAGTTTTTTGTGCATCCTGTTTCTGTAACAGAATATTGGGAGTAGACTTTGGCAGAGGCTCACAGGTAGACAACCGACTTAAAATGCAATTTTCAAACTATTAGATCAAACTACTGTCAGTCAAAACATGTAAGGGATGCACGCCATACAATTTCTGCAACCATGTCTTTTTAACCTTTTTTACCTCTAGAAGCCAAACAGGCACGTACGGGGAGATAAAACCTTTTGAATTATGTAAAGAAATAATCAAAGAACATGTTTTGCAAATATGGCAAATATAAAAAAATAAAAATTTTTTTTTATTTTCCGTCGAAGTTGGAAAATAGTGAAAAAACGGATAGTTTTTAAATAGTGATTTACCAGGAGAAACACAAAGCAAACAGTTAATTTTTTTTTATCATTATACATTTAATAAATACATCAATCAATACAAACAAAAAATAAGGCGATTCGTTACCTATTTTTCGTGATATTACACCTGAAATCGCAACAAATTGACTAAAAATTGTGTGTTTTTTTGAAAACCGAAAGTCGGTCAACTTTGAACGGTTATATCTTCGAAACAAAAATGTGATATTATTAAGAGTAGCATATTTGAAATCGTTGAAAAGTTTCCTATAACATGGGTTTATTCAAAACTTCGTCGGCGCACATGAAAATTTTGATTTTTGCAACCTCGTTTGCTCTACGGGCGCCACTGTGCGACGCCCATTGGCCAGATCGCGGCTATTTTTTCCACAACTCTTCAAATTACTTTAATATGTACATTAGAGTGGTCCTACGTTATATGAACATTTTTGAAATTGCGATTTTAGGGATAGGCGGCACCCAGTTTATTACCTTTCAATATTAAACTAATAAATGTGAAGTTTGCGGATAATCGGATAAAGTTGTTATATGAATCGGGATCAATATTAAATTATCTTTTCAAAAAGCTATAAAAATTCAAAATCGAATAAAAATTCGCCAAGAAATAGCAAATGCCCGAGACCACTTTTGTGCCAAAAAGAAAACTAGGTCATGAAACTTAATGACATTTTTTTCAACTTTGAGAAATTGATTAATTCCAAATTTTTTTTTGTCTCTATACTTATAAGTATATTGCACATTGAGACCGAAAATCAGAAATTTTTTTGATAAAATTTTGAAAACTCCTTTTTCAAATTTTAAAAAATTTTCTTAAATAAAATTTAAAGAAATGGATCTGGCACTTTAAGGTTTTATTAAATACATGTTACAGATTAACTGTGTGCATTTTTAGGTTAATCCCTGTCCCAGAATTTTTTTGACAAGGATTTTATTTTTGCGGATTTCGAGAAAAATGGGATTTTTGTGAAATATTCTGTATATATAATCTTTCTAAATACTTTATATAAAAAATTAATCAGTTCTCTACTTTTAAATACTATATTTTATCTTAATAGCCTAGGGTTTCAAAAAAAAAAAAAAAATAATATGACCCCATTAACCCTTTTGGAATTGGGGTCACATATGACCCCAAGCTGATAAAAGACAATTTAATCAATAAATTCAAATATTTTGCAAATCATGTTGAATTTTTAAAAGAGTTACTTAAAATATTATAACCAAATATGTATATCTTCCGTTTCTAAAATTTGGGATAAATCCGAGAACGTTAACCCATTATTTGCCAAGGCCAGCTTTTGTTTTTAAGATATTTATAAATAATGATTAGCAAAACGAGTTTTTCTATTAAACACGATGAAACCATTTTTTAGAATGTAAGAGATATGTATAATTCGGTTATTTGTCTTTTTATTTAACCCTTCAGTGCTCCTGCAATCATAATTATCCATTGTGATATATCTCTAACAACTTTTAACCAATTTTATTATAAAATTATATTATTTTTAAAAACTATCTATATGTTGCCAAATAAAATAAGAACATTTTTGAGGTACAACTCAACATTGTTTAATTAAACTTGACTTTGTACAGGAAGGATGTTGTTTTTTGTATGATTCTACTATCTGGAGTAAAAACTGCTTTACTTCTTCATTATTTGTTAACACTTTATAAAAATCTTTTAAAAATCTCTTTCGGCAGTATCGCTCACTACAAATAATTCCTTGCAGAAATTGTAGCTCTTTTTCAAATCTTCATTAGATTCCCATATCTATGGAGGAAATACAAAAAATTCTGCAGAAATACTACAACTGCTGAAACAATTTTTAGTTTTCTGGGACCCAAAATCGCTTAAATCAATATTTGTCAAGAGGTAAGTTTTCGCAAAATATAGCAGAATTTTATTTCCCAACCAATAATAAGGGTTTCGTCTAGTTTACTAGAACAATACATTATTTGTAGGTATTTAATTTTGATTAAATATACCAAAATTCAAAGTTTGGCTTCGGCAAGGAATGGGTTAACGTTGTTCGATTTATTCCAAATTTTTTGCCTGGAAGACCTGCACATTTGGTTATTATATTTCTAGCGTCACATCTACAAAATCAACAGCACTTATAAAATATTTGAATTTTTTGAATAAATTGTTATACCCTATACCACTATGTGGTTTGGGTATAATGACTTTGTGCTGCTGTTTGTAACTACCAAAAATATTTGTCCTAGACCCATCTTTAATTATACCGATCGAATCAGAATCACTATCTGATTCGATTTAACGATGTCCGTCCGTCCGTCCGTCCGTCCGTCTGTGTGTCCATGTAAAGTTTGTAATCAAACTGCAGGTCGCAAATATGAATATATTTTGATGAAATTTGGTATGTAAGCTTTTATCGGCCATAGAATAAACGCTATTGAAATTGGTGAGAATCGGTCCATGTTCAGACCTAGCCCCCATACAAATGACCCCTATGAAATCGGCATAAATTGCCATAAGATCCAAATTGTCTTATAGATCTTACTCAAATTGGGTTTGAATGCGTTCATTACATCCTTTAATCAGTAGTCCAAAAATGATCCCTATGGGACAACTCTTAGTCATAGGCCCCATATAGAGCTGCTTCCCCATCTTCACTTAAATCTATCAAAAAACAAAAATATTGCACTGATTCTTCTCAAATTTTGTTTGTATATATTTTTGCAAAATACAAGAGACCTTACCAAACATGGTCAGGATCGGTCCATTTTTGGGCCTAGTCCCCATATAGATATAGCATCCGATATGAACTTTTTCATATCTGCAGACAAAAAAATTTATAAAAATCCCAATCAAATTTGGTTTATGCTTATTTTCTATGTCCAATTAGTTGGGCCTATGGGGTAGGGTCTCTAAACGTATGGTATAGGGTATCCTATAGTCGGTCTAGACCGACTATAATTTTCTTACTTGTTTTTTATTAGCTTGGGGTCATATGTGACCCCAATTCCAAAAGGGTTAAATGGGTCATATTATTTTTTTTCCGAAACCCTAGGCTATTAAGATAAAATATGGTATTTAAAATTAGACAACTGATTAATTTTTGATATAAAGAATTTAGAAAGATTACATATACAGAATATTTCACAAATATCCAATTTTTCTCGAAATCCGCAAAAATAAAATCCTTGTCAAAAAAATTCTGGCGTAGGGACTTACCTAAAAATTCTCACAGTTAATCTGTAACATGTATTTAACAAAACCTTAAAGTGCCAGATCGATTTCTTTAAATTTTGTTTAAGAAAATTTTTTAAAATTTGAAAAAGGAGTTTTCAAAATTTTATCAAAAAAATTTCTCATTTTCGGTCTCAGTGCGCAATAGGTTAACAACGTGGTAATAAAACAATACTTCATATCTGATTACTTTTATATAAAAAAAGTTATGGCTTTAGTCAATTTCATCAAATTTCATGACCTAGTTTTTTTTTTTTTTGGAGAAAAGTGGTCTGGGGCATTTGCTATTTCTTGTCGAATTTTTATACGATTTTGAATTTTTATAGCTTTTTGAAAAGATAATTTAACACTGATTTCGATTCATATAACAACTTGTGAGAAAAATTAAACTATTGAACGAAATTTTCGTAAAATCTAAAAAAAGTCATATTTTCCCCATATAAACACACTTGAAATTTTCAATCGATATCCGGCGCGACTTTTCTTTATCCAATTGTCCCCATACTTCATATTTATTAGTTTTATATTGAAAGGCAACAAACTGGACCCCGCCTATCCCCAAAATCGCATTTTCATTTTTAAGGACCACTCTAATGTACATGGACATAGTTTCAAAACTCTTGTTGTCATAGTTATCCAGATAATGTATGTTAAAAATTCACTTTATATGGAAGGTGCCACGCCCACTTGAAAAATCCAAAAAATAGCCTATTTTTCCTTCCGGATGGGCAGTTACCTACAGTAAAAATTTCAAGACGATCGGTCCAGTGGTGTAGTCTCCTATAAAGGAGAAACAACCGTACAAACAAACAAACGTACAAACATACAAAATTCCATTTTTATGTATAAGATCAAAGAAATTAATTCTTATTTGGGGTCCAAAGATGATGTGCAACATTCGAGAAAATGTCTGTAGGAATCGTACATTATTATTCAGAATTGCTGATAGCTTAAATTATCATCTAAGTACGATCCAAATTTTTCAGTCTGTCAAAAAAAAAATATTTAAATTAGCGATTTCTTTAATTTAAGTGAGTTTTCAGGTATTTTAAAAAACTATTCCATGTTATTCCATGTCACATATCTAACAAATCTGCTCCAAAGAAGTGGTTGGTCAAGTAGTTTTTATATCTTGTACATATCTATAATATTAATTGGCTAGGCGATTTGTTGTGACCGATTGGTTTATTCTACCGTTTTATCCCGATTTTGACCAACCATATATTATTTGAAAGGTATTTCATTTTAGCCGTTTTGCAGATTTACACATTTTTAAATTTTTTCCTTTATTTTGAGTAAATTGCATTTAAAGTTGCTATTAACACATACATACATAAAATTATACATATGCTATGTGTGTTTCATTAATTTTTTTAAAGTGTTTGTTAATGAGTTTGTTATCATTCATTCACAATAATAATAAATCATAAAGGTGTTGGTTTGTGAATTGGCTAAGTTGAAAAATAAAGCTGCCTAGAAATTGCACTCGAATTTCGAGCGCTGGAATCTGCTAGTTCTACATAATTGCATCTGCATTGATGAATTTTATTTGAGATTTTTCCATTATCGACTAGTTCTCTTGCTTGATATAAGAGATTTCTTTAGTTCCAGAACTATTTCTTTAACTGGTTCTTCGTCAGTTGCACCATACGCTTAAGTTCTTACTCGTTTTTACAACTGATTATGTTTTATGTAACCACTTGAAATTCGGAGGGGCAAAGAATCTTTTAATGTCCTAATAATAAATTTTGGATATAACAAATTATATCGTTAGAAACATTTACTTCTACCGGCCACATACGCAACATCATTACTCATACGCGACCCATCATTAATTGTTGTTGTAGTTTTATTAGAAAAAAAGAAACATTTCAATTAGTTTTTCCTACGAATCTCTATATATTTCAGATCAAAATCTTTTAATGCACTAAGGAAACAGAACAAAAAAATAATCTCATGAGAAATCAGAAAAATTTTAACTTGTAAATACAAAAAAAAAAGTTTAGAGAAAGGGGGAAAATAAATAAAACAATCTGCGTTTAATATAAAACTACAACAAAAATCAACTAATTGTTGCAGTATAAAAGTATTATAAAAAAAAATAATACGAAATCTTATATTTTGTTTTTGATAGTTTAAACAATTGTTGCAACAAAACATAGATTGCAGAGATTACAGCAAATCCAAAAAAAAAGTAAAACAAATTATCAGAACCAAAACAACCCAGAACAACTTTTTTTTCTCCATTTTTTGTTGCAATTTTCCAAATAACCATTAAAGTTTACTTAATAAAGTTGCAGCTGGTTTTTAGCAAAACGAATAGTGATGGAGGAACCTCTAAAAAATTGCTAAACATCAACACTTAATTGTTGCTGCTGCCAACAAAACATACAAAAAAAGTGTTAAATTATTTGTTTTTTCATGTTCCATGCAACTCCTTCTTAAAAACAAAAAAAAAAAAAAAAAAAAAAAACGAAGGAAACAACTAATGAAACATGATACCATTTTTTATATACGACCATAAAGAATGGCTGACTGACTGTGTATCATCATTTGTGTGGCTTCAAAAAATAAAGTTGAGGAAAGTAAAGAAAATCGACTTTTTTTTCTCGTCATTTTGCAAGTTGTAGGAATAGTAATTGAAGTGTTTTATCTTTATTTTTTAGAGTGTTTTTATTTTAACGCTTATAATTTACTCTCTAAAGTCGTAAAATCGCATATTATTTGTTAAAGCAATTGAGTTGATAGAACTCGTCTTCTTTTAGTAAAACTACCAAATGGAAGCACTGGATGCGAGCAAATAATGTAAAAACAGACAGACAGACAGACAGACATAGACTAACAGACAGACAACAATCATCTAGACACACTTATTGTGTAAAACTTTAAAACAAGTACTACTATCAATGATGAATCTTGTTTTTCTATAATTTTAGTAAATAAAAAGTTTAAAATTTAGAATAAGTTTAAAATTTGTAAAAAAAAAAAATTTTAAAAATTTGAATTTTGTCATAATAGCTTAAAACGCGCCATTTGCTACATGAATTGCGTTTGCTATTGGGTTATTATCTACCTGATAAGACGAAGTACATTTATAGAAAAAATGGCATTCTAACGAAAGGCATCGATGATTCTGAATTAAGAATTTTTCCCGCGGTTTGACATGGCAAACTGTACATATCAGAAATTAGCAATGAATCGTTTTTTTTTTTCGTTACTCGTAGTCACTCATGAGTATGAGTACGTCAGAGTAGTTGAGTTCAATGATCTCTACTCATGAGTGACTGTGAGTAGCGAAAAAAAACGAGTCATTGCTAATCTCTGATATTGTATCTAAAGACATACTCAAAATTTGTTTTTATTTGTTTTTATGGCCATGACCGAACTATTAGTGGACCTAATCCATAACTTCTTTAACATATCTTTAGACAACACATTTCTTAACAATATTACTCTTAATGATTATTTTGTTTAACTTTATTGATCTCACTGTCTATGGTTTGGATTTGAGATACTTTCCGGAAGTTCATGATTTAGTTTTGTTTGGCCTAGACCGAGAAATTTGTTTTTTGTTTCAAAATCTTTTCAATTTTTGAACATCAATAGCAGGACTCTTGTAGTACTTTTAGATCTTATAAATAAATTGGTTTTCATCGCTCTTCTCAAAGCATTTGTCTAGAAAGTATTCTTACTTTACAATACGTCTCTCTGGAGATTTAGTAAAAATTGAGTCACCCTCTAATTGTGAAACGGACCTTTTGTTCATCTCAGCTTGTAAAGCTGATTTTTATTTTTTACGAAATTTTTTTCTATTCCAAAACTATTACTTATTTTTATTGGATTTTTGTATTCAATCTTTTCTATTTTTAAATAAATAAATTACAAGCAAATTCATGTAAAAATATAATTTAACATTTTACTGATACTAACAGATTCCTGCGCTCGAAATTCGAGTGCAATTTCTAGGCAGCTGTATTTTTCAACTTAGTCAATTCACAAACCAACACTTTTATGGTTTATTATTATTGTGAATTAAGATAACAAACTCATTAACAAACACATTAACAAATTTAATAAAACACACATAGCATATGTAAAGGGTCCGCCAAATAACTTTTTTTTTTTGAAAATGCTATAAAAAAACTACTGAATATTATCTCAAATTTCTTTTTTTATTTGAAAGTACAATCCTTCCGGTTAATAATGGAAAATAATTTCATTCAAATGGCTGCCTCAGCTGGCCATGCAGTAGCCTACATGATCGGTCCAATTCTTAAGCACATTATCGATTGTGTGCAGCTGTATTTCACCAATGGCTTCACGAATATTGTCCTTTAAAGCGTCAATTGTCTCTGGCTTGTTGGCGTAACACTTATCTTTGAGGGCACCCCACAAATAATAGTCCAACGGTGCCAAATCGCAGCTCTGAGGTGGCCAAACGACATCAGCTCTGCGGCTGATAATGCGATCTTCAAAAACAGGGCGCAAAACATCGAGTGTAGCTTCGGCTGTGTGGCACGTAGCGCCGTCCAGTTGAAACCAAATATTGCCAATATCCTCCTCTTCAATTTTTATGAACAAAAAATCGTTCAACATATCCCGATAACGATAGCCATTGACTGTAACAGCCACTCCTTGCTCATTTCCGAAGAAAAATGGCCCAATTATGCCTCTGGACCAAAATCCGCACCAAACAGTGACTCGTTTCGGGTGTATCGGCTTTTCAATGTATGCGTGCGGGTTTTCTATGCCCCAAATGCGACAATTTTGCTTGTTTACATACCTGCTAAGATCAAAATGAGCTTAATCTGAAA
Organism: Cordilura impudica; assembly: GCA_963682025.1. Lineage (NCBI taxonomy): Eukaryota > Metazoa > Arthropoda > Insecta > Diptera > Scathophagidae > Cordilura > Cordilura impudica. The sequence continues at coordinate 77,892,206 of OY821517.1, forward strand.
AGATGATTTTTTTTTTTTTGGCAAAATCGGCATCTTCTGTAAGTCGATCGCAGGCCCACTTAGCGAAGCGAAAACGCATTGAATGGTCAGTTGGCTTCAACTCCTGAACCAATTGGACTTTGTATGGCGTCATACCAAGGTCTTTATGAAAAATTCGTTTCAATTATGCCTCCGAAATGTTCAATTCTTGAGAACGACGGTGAATTGATGTTGATGGCGCTTCACGCACACTTTCTGCCACAGCAGCAATATTCTCGGGTGTACGCACTGTTTTTGGCTTTTCACGCTTTGGTTTATCGATGAGGATGCCAGTTTGATCGTACGCCTTAGTACGAAAATTACTTAAAATAATAAAAAAAAACGTCCATTAATTGCAGATATACTAAGAAGTACCTGCAAAGAGAGACTAACAGAAAAGGAAGTGAAACCAGGAATAATAGCCCGCTCAAAATCTGGACTTATTCAAAACGTGATTACAGCGCCTCTGTTATATAAAATTTTTAGCACTTGAGATATGTTATTGACAAGACACATACTTCTACTTTTAACACGTTTCAAGTCTGTCAACTTAATATTATTTGGTACAGACGCCATGGAACAAAAGAGACGGGAAAGGAATTTCGCACTTTTTTTTTTTTTTTTTTTTTTTTTTTTGAAAAATCCAACATAGTGGTTTTAAAATTGGAAAATTCCTTGAAATTCCAAAATTTATAGTGAGCAGTGTTTTGAAACGTTACAAGATCACAGCAAATATGAACAAGAACAGCAACCAAAACATGTGAAGAAAGGTTATGGTTTCAGCTGTGAAGAAAAAAAGTACTAATATCGAAAGAGCCAAAAAGTTCAATACAATTAGAAGCACTGTACGGCGCATACGCTTAAACCATACAGAAAAACAGAAGTCTATTGCTGAAACACGCGCCCGTTTATTGTGCACCAAACTTTAGACGAAGTTTATAGGTTGTATAATGATGGTGATGAAACCTTTGTAAAATTTAATTTTAAGAAATTGACTGGAAATCTATAATATTAATAGGCTAGGCGATTTCTTGTGACCGATGTTTTGTTCTACTATTTTATCCCGATTTTGACCAAATGTATATTATTTGAAAGGTATTTCTTTTTAGCCATTTTGCAGATTTACAGATTTTAAAATTTGTTCCTTTATTTTGAATAAATAAATAATTTCAAATTACTACTAACACACACAAAATTATACAATGATATGTGTGTGTTTATTAAATTTGTTAATGTGTTTGTAATAAAAATGAGTTTGTTTTTTTTTGTGTTGATTTGTGAATTGGCTATAATTGATTAGCAAAATTTTCTAGAATTTTCACTCGAATTTCGGGGGCTGGAATCTGCTAGTAAATATTATATTGCAACGAAACGTGGATAAAATGGATAAATATGGAAAAAAAAGTGATATGGCAATCTATATGCAGTTGTGGCTTGAAGAGTTCTGCATTTGTAACATCATCAACAATGACGGCAAAAATATATACAAGGGAATGTCTCCAAAAAGGAATATTACCACTCATTAAACAGCACAAGATCTGTGTAAAATTTTGGCCTGATATGGCATCATGTCATTATTAGAATTTCGCAATGAAGTGATATTAAGGCAAACGGGTAGATGTAATACCCAAATATATTAATCCTCCTAACTGCCCACAATTTAGAACATTCAAAATATATTGGGCAAATGTAAAAAATAAATTAAAAACAAGTAAGAAAATTATAGTCGCTCTAGACCGACTATACGATACCCTATACCATGCGTTTAGAGACCCTATCTCTTAGGCCCAACTAACTGGATATAGAAAATAAGCATAAATCAAATTTGAGTGCGATTTTTATTAATTTTTTTGGCTGCAGATATGAAAAAGTTCATATCGGATGCTATATCTATATGGGCACTAGGCCTAAAATTGGACCGATCCTGATCATGTTTGGTAAAGTCTCTTGTATTTTGCAAAAATATATACAAACAAAATTTGAAAAGAATCAGTGCAATGTTTTTGTTTTTTGATAGATTTAAGTGCAGATCGGGAAGCAGCTCTACATGGGGCCTATGATTAAGGGTTGTCCCATAGGGATAATTTTTGGACTACTCATTAATGGATGTAATAAACGCATACAAACCCAATTTGAGTAAGATCTATATGATAATTTGGATCTTATGGCAATTTATGTCGATTTCATAAGGGTCATTTGTATGGGATCTAGGTCTGAACATGGACCGATTTTCACCAATTTCAATAGCGTTCATCCTATGGCCGACGGAAGCTTATATACCAAATTTCATCGAAATAGACTCATATTTGCGACCTGCAGTTTGATTACAAGGTTTACACGGACACACAGACGGACGGACGGACGGACATCGTTAAATCGAATCAGATAGTGATTCTGATTCGATCGGTATAATAAAAGATGGGTCTAGGTCAAATATTTTTGGTAGTTACAAACAGCAGCACAAAGTCATTATACCCAAACCACATAGTGGTATAGGGTATAACAAGTAAGAAAATAATAGTCGGTCTAGACCGACTATACGATACCCTATACCATGCGTTTAGAGACCCTATCTCTTGGGCCCAACTAACTGGACATAGAAAATAAGCATAAACTAAATATGAGTGGGATTTTTATTAATTTTTTTGGCTGCAGATATGAAAAAGTTCATATCGGATGCTATATCTATATGGGGACTAGGTCCAAAAATGTACCGATCCTGACCATGTTTGGTAAAGTCTCTTGTATTTTGCAAAAATATATACAAACAAAATTTGAGAAAAATCAGCGCAATATTTTTGTTTTTTGATAGATTTAAGTGAAGATCGGGAAGCAGCTCTATATGGGGCCTATGACTAAGAGTTGTCCCATAGGGATCATTTTTGGACTACTCATTAACGGATGTAATAAACGCATACAAACCCAATTTGAGTAAGATATATATGACAATTTTGATCTTATGGCAATTTATGTCGATTTCATAGGGGTCATTTGTATGGGGGCTAGGTCTGAACATGGACCGATTCTCACCAATTTCAATAGCGTTCATCCTATGGCCGGCAAAAGCTTATATACCAAATTTCATAAAAATATATTCATATTTGCGACCTGCAGTTTGATTGCAAAGTTTACATGGACACACAGACGGACGGACGGACGGGCATCGTTAAATCGAATCAGATAGTGATTCTGATTCGATCGGTATAATTAATGATGGGCCTAGGTCAAATATTTTTGGTAGTTACAAACAGCAGCACAAAGTCATTATACTCAAACCACATAGTGGTATAGGGTATAAAGAGTAAAGAAGAAGCAAAAACTGAACAGGGAGATGTGCAAAAATTAATGGGAGCTATCAACAAACATGTCCGGTCATTTATTCGTAATATCGAAAATTAAATTTTACTTTTACTGTTCTTTAAAGCTGTATAAATTGCCTTTTATTTGATACATAACTTATTAAAAAGTGTAGTTTTACTAAAAAGTTATAACTAGTTTTGTGCACCAGATTTTAAGTAGGTCATTTTTTCTATTAGAAATATAAAAAAAACATGTTCTACTTAACTAAATTAAAAAAATATTTTTATATAAAGTTATACAAAAATCATAAAATATGTAAGGGAGGCCCCTAAGGCGATTCAGGAGGGTATAGGTCCCAATAGAGAAAATGATTCTCTCGAAAAGGCAATAGGGGTCGGTCATATATATTAACTCTTTCCCACCCTCCCCTGTAGCGCAAAAACTGACTTCAAATTGGGATTCAACAACCTCAAATATTTTTGATCTCTAAACCATAATTGAAATCAATATTAATAAACTCACAATAACTCAAACTATATGTTTGATTTAGTTTTCTTTTTAATTATTTACCCAAGCATTCAGCTATAAATATGCATACTTGTCTATACAATAATCAAGCTTTCTTTAGGTTTTTCTATTGGACATACATAAATATTAGTTACAGTAATAGAACCCTTGTGGTCTTAATAAAAGTTCTTCAATTTGTGTTCATTATTATTGTGTAGAAAACTTCTGAAAGAAATTTCAATAAATCCACAGAAATCTCTAAATTATGTTTAATAATTTCAGCCACATGATTATGGAACAAATTAGAAACATTTTAACTAACAATAAACAGACATACATACTACACACTCGTACTAAATAAATTTAATTCAATCAACACAAATTTTCTACCCACACATTTTTCTTTTTATTTTTTTATACATGAAAAATTTATAAAATAGTTAATTTCAACAAATTTAACTTCAAATCACACACATCACGTGCATGTCATGCATGAAATTTTTTAATAATAAAAAAAAAAAAAAAAAAATGGGAGAATATTCGTATTTATTCTACTCGCACTATACAAGATATTCACCAAAATGCACTGTGATCTAAACAATTTGCAAAACAATTTTATACATGAAAGAATCAAAATTATACAAAAAAAAAAGTGTACTCGGTATGATTGTGTCAAGATGAGACTGCATATAAAATCTAAAGTATTCGTAGTTTTAGCGCTCGAGCATATGTTAGATTATTATATAAATATGATGCTGATGTAGAATATGGTGATGTAGGAGATTCTTGTGAAAAGACAACAACAAATATGAGTTGTAGTAATTCCCTGCAAAGAACTCACGTTTATGTTGGAAAAACTTCCAACTTATCATAACCGTCAGTCGTGAAGAAAATTGCAAAAAAAAAAAATTTACCTTTTCACCAAAAAAGAAGTTTACACAATTGGAAAGTTTGTTGCACAAAGTATATTAAATGCAAAAAGGATATGCTTCCACTTCTATAATATGTTTTTTGTGTTTTGTTAAATGGAAATTCCTTTATACTATAGTGAAATGTGATTGAGAAAGGATAAAATCTAGGGAAGACAAGCAACGCAAAACTAAAGATTTAATTTGAAGTTTTTTATTTTGGGTAATAGAAGTTAAGTAAAAGTATCCATTTATTTTACTTTCGAATAAGGTATTAAGTACTGCAAAGTAGTAGTTAAATGAAGATTAGTTTTTGATAACTTCCTAAAGAGCATTTCCAACAAAATGTGTGATAGTTTTTGAAAATTAAATTGAAAAGTTTATAGATTAAACATAAATTACAAGATATTTTACCCTTGGATAATGTTCGATAAAGGATATTAAATATTTAAATTTATGAAAATGTTCAAAGTGTCATTTGAAGGGTTTTTATAACGCAAAATTTTCTTCGAGTTTAAAGGGTGTTTTGTGATAAAGCATTTACGATTTACGATTTTTTTCTATTAAAGAAATCCTTTAATATATTGAAGTTTCTGTTTGTAGAATAAGCCAACATTTTGGTTAAAAAAATGTTCAGATTTTAAAGACTTTTACTTCTAATTCCAGGGCCCTATTCCACAAAACAAGTTATCAACTATTCACTTTGCACTTGTCAAATTACATTTTTTGGCAAAAAAATATGCTTTGCAAATCTCACTTTGCACTAAGCAAATTTTTGCAAAGACTTTGCAAAGAGTGCAAACTGAGTGTGCAAAGTGTTCCACAAACCATTTAATCATCTTTGCATTTCTGTCTTAATCGCTTTTCACTTTGCATTGCTAAATAGAACTTGTTAAAATGAGCCGCAAAATAAAAATGGAAAAAAACTTACAGTGTTACATGTGATTAAAGAAAGAAAAGATTTTTTATTTGCTGGTTTTCAAAACAAAAAAGTTAATATTTTTGATGTGAAAACATCTATGCGCTCAGGGGGTTAAAAATCTATTTCACAATACAATCAAAAAAACAGCGTAAGGGAAAATCGGTGTGAGGTATACTTATGTAAGTGTATTGGTGTAAAGATCATGATTTAAATTTATTTAGCTGATTCCTCAACCAACAGAAAGCGCCATGAATGTATAGCAAACAACTGCAACCATCAAGTATAACAACCATAGCAGTTGCTTGCTATACATAGATGGCGCTTATTGTTTGATTTTAGTTGATGTGTAAATAGATGTTTACACGTCTCCCCTGTGATCGGACTCACATAGATTTTTTTTATAAAATTATTGTAAATATTTAGAACATATTTAAGTTTACATTACATTTTGAAGGTTAATAAATTAGATAAACAGGCTGCAACACGATGCATAGCTGTAACTCCATGGTATTGGCAACCATTTCCGAGCCAATGCAATGCACAGTAGCAGCTGATTTTCAGCCGACAAAGCATGACTACGGTGTATATTGTGCTCTAATTTAATTTAAAAGGAAATCAATTTGGATAAGATTTAAGCGAAAGCCCTATTTAAAATTAAAGTTTTGTAGTCCCGAAAAATTATTTCGGTCTCTATAATTTCTAGTTATAATCGAGTCTTCACTATCGTCGAACAAAAACTCACGTAGTAACATTTTGAAAGCTTCACTAGTTATGAATTTGAAAAGCGAAATTTATCAAAATTTGCTGTGCAAAAATAGAATTTAGATAGAAACATTGTTTGTGGAACGAAACAGCATAATTATTTGCAAAGTCTTTGCAAATTACACTTTTCAATATTAACTTTGCACAAGAGAACGTACGTGGAACAGAAATTGCAAAGATAATATAAAAATTGTAAAGACTTTGCAAATTACACTGATCAATTTCAACTTCTTATCACTTATCAAATTTTATAGTTCTGACGAACATAAAGTTTTGCAAATTGACAAAAAATTTGATAAGTTCAAAGTGAAAACTTGATAAGTTGTTTTGTGGAATAGGGCCCAGGACTTATGCCTTAAAAAAAAAAAAAACTATCAAATTCTTAAAAATATTGGAAAATATTACATTAAATACATTCTCTATATCTCTCTATCTCTCTCGCTCTCTCTATCTCTCTCTCGCTCTCTCTCTCTTTCTCTCTTTCTCTCTTTCTATCTCTCTCTTTGTCTTTCTCTCTATCTCTTTCTATTTCTATCTATCTCTGTAACTTCAAAGTGAAAACTTGATAAGTTGTTTTGTGGAATAGGGCCCAGGACTTATGCCTTAAAAAAAAAAAAAAAACTATCAAATTCTTAAAAACATTGGAAAATATTACATTATATACATTCTCTATATCTCTCTATCTCTCTCGCTTTCTCTATCTCTCTCTCTTTCTACCTCTCTCTCTCTCTTTCTATATCTCTTACTATTTCTCTCTTTCTGTCTCTCTCTTTGTCTTTCTCTCTATCTCTTTCTCTTTCTATCTATCTCTGTATGTCTCTCTCTATATCTCTCTATCTCTGTCCATCTCGTTCTATATCTCATTCAATATCTCATTCAGTATCTCCCTCTATCTCTATATGTATCTCTTTGTATATCTCTCCATCCCCTCCCCCTCTCCCTCTCACTGTATCTCTCTGTACGAAATAAATAATCGTATTCATCATAAATTCAAATCTTGAGTATTGCTTCCCTTTTAAGAATTGCATAGAGAACATCCGTTTTGGAATCGTTTGTTTGATTTAAACACAAGGTTCTATTGGAACTAAGTCTAGATTATATCGAAACGTTGAGAAAAAAAAAACGTTTTGAAGAACATAAACTTAGGGCGCATAAGAACTTTATACATATTTCTACCATACCATACCATATTTCTAATACTCTCGAGCTATTTCTCACTTCACTTCCTGATAAGTATGAAGTGAAAATATTTGCACCTCTCGGTAATTCGGATCACTGCACCATTTCCGCATCCTTTTCGTACTCTGTACTTGAAGGTGTTTCAGCACCAGCTATGAAGCGCTTAGTTTTTATTTACGAGAAGGCTCGTTGGGCTGAGCTTAACGATTTTTTCAAGCATTTCAACTGGAAACTTTGTTTCCTGGATAAAAATGTTGATGCTGCTGCGAAAATGGTGGAAAAAATAATAGTGCTTGGTATGCGATTATTCATTCCATCAAAGCACATTTCGGCTAAACCAAAAATTATGGTTTAACCAGACCTGCAGGAAGCATTCAGATATTGACGTGAAAATATAAATTCCTCCACTGAACTGCAACGCAAACAGTCGAGAACTGAATGTGCCGAAACACTAAGGCGCCAAAAGTTTCTTTACGATCAGCTTCTTCATGCTAAAGTTCTCTCTGCTCCTCGGGGTTGCAAGAGCTTTTGGTCATTTGTTAAAAGGGTAAAGAACAATGCTAGTTCTGCTATCCCAACTCTTTTAATGAATGAACATATATTCACCGAACCGGTTGATAATGCTAACCTCTTAGCTGAACTTTTTGAAAAAAACTCGTTTTTGCCGGATAGCGATCAACCTCTGCCCGAACTTGAAATTGTATCTTGTCCTATGGCTAAAATATTCTTTCGAGCACGTGCAGTTAAAAAGGCTCTTTCGGATCTCAACATTAATAAGCCTTCGGGACCGGATGGTATACCAGCACTGGTGCTGAAACAGTGCTCTTCGACGCTAGCCAGTCCAGTGGCCAGCGTCGTGTGCGGGAGTCTTTCCCTCTTGCTGGAAAGTTGCTAATGTTCAACCAATCCCTAAAATGGATGTGGCTAATAACCCTGAAAATTACCGTCCAATTGCAATCTGCTCTGCGCTCTCAAAGGTGATGGAGAGTATGATCAATTTCCATCTTGTAAACTACTTAGAGGCCAATTCACTTCTTAACGATCGACAGTATGGCTTCCGTAGAAATCGTTCCACGGGAGACCTGTTAGCTCTACTTTCTGAGCGCTGGAGTCGATCCATTCGCAATTTTGGCGAAAGTAAAGTGGTTGCTCTGGATATTTCCAAAGCATTCGACCGTGTATGGCACGGTGCATTGATATCAAAGCTTATTGCATTTGGGGTCGGTAATGACTTCTCTCGATTTATATTGAGTTTTCTCAGAGACCGAACAATATGTGTTGTTGTTGATGGGGTCTCATCTAATGAGTTTCAGCTTAATTCAGGGGTACCCCAAGGTTCCGTTCTTTCTCCCTACCTTTTCCTTATCTTTCTGAACGACCTTCTTGGTCAAACTTTTAATTCTAATTACTCTTTCGTAGATGACAGCAGCATTTGTCATTCATTTTCCTTTAATTGTAGGCCAAGCCTCTTTGAGGTTGGGGGCAGAAGGCAGACAATGAATGACACACTCAATCAAGACCTGTTAACAATCTCCGAGTGGGGTAATTTTAATGCGAATAGGGTTGATTTTAATGCGCTGAAGACTCAATGCTGTATGTTGACCCATAGGGCCATGGAATCAACAATGTCATCTGTATATATGGCTGGTATAGGTATTGAGGAATCGGATACTCTTGATGTTCTAGGCATGAGAATTCAATGTGATGTTCGTTGGAACGAGCATGTTTTTCAAGTGTCGAAAGAAGCATTCAAGTGTCTTGGTTTTCTAAAACGGTGTAAAAATTACTTCACTCTTTCTGATTTCCTTAAAATCTATACCACTTACATCCGACCGAAAATGGAATACAACTCCCATATATGGGCAGGAGCTTCAAAGTCTATTTTGGAGCTACTGGACCGTGTACAAAGGAGGGCGTTGGCGCTCGTCAATGACAGTAGGGTATCCAACTCTATTGCTTCATTAGAACACCGTCGGAATGTGGGTTGTGTAGCACTGTTCTATAGATATTACCATGAGAAATGTTCTTCTGAGATTAGCGAACTTATTCCAAGTGCCCGAGTTTCGGTTCGCTCTACCCGCATCTCTAGTAGATCACATCCGTTTGTAGTCTATTTTCCGCACAACGCATAGCAGAGAGAATTCGTTTATCAGTCGAACTAGCCGTATGTGGAATAAACTCCCCGCAGAGGTCTTTCCTGACAGTTATAATCTAATAAAATTTAAGTCAAATATCCACAAACACTACTCCCTCTTTCCTCCTTCCCACAACCTATTTTCCTGAAATCAACACAATGCACTGCATTTGTAGGGGGCATCCCCTGAGTGTCCATATAAACCATGTATTAAAACTTCAGTTTTCGCAAGCTTCGATCGGCTTAAAGGTAATCATTATTGAAATTAAATAAAAGCCGATCACTTCTAAGTGGGACCATTTTCAGACATATGTAGTCCTATACGCAGTCAAAATTTTGCAATAATTTTCCTCAAATTTGGTTTTTTATATCTTTTTAGAACATAAATGTCAAGATCGGTCATAGTCCCTATATAATAATTACACACGATATTGTATGTCTTTAAATAACCTAAACAAACCAGTATGGTTGGTATCGGATAATTCTGGGATCTAAGATCTTTTTGTGAAATTTGTAATTTTCTTGTTATGTAATTCTGTGGAATTGAAGTTGCACTTAAAGCGTATTCAAATTTTAAATTCTTAATGTTAAAAAGTCAACATTCATCTCAAACGAAAACTACTTAATAGTATATACACAGTCAGACCAACTTTGCTGAGGTCATAACGAGTATAGAAAATAAGAATACACCAAGTTTGAGTGGCAGATATGAAAAAGTTCATATCAGATGGGATCGTTGCCATATTAAGCAAAGTGACTTAATTTGCTCAAACACATTTTAAAAAGATCTATATAATATTTTTGTGAATAAGTCAACATCGGGCAATTTAAGTCGATCTCAGGGGTTATTTGTATGGCGACTAGCTCTCCTATGGAGCAATTTTCACCAATTTCAATAGTAGTCATCCTATAGCTGACGAAGCTTATATACCAAAATTCATATTTGCGACTTGTAGTTTGATTACAAGGTTTAGATGCGCACGCAGTCAGTCAGACAGACAGAGAAACGGATGAACAGACATTGAAATTTAATAGGTCAAATATTTTTGGTAGTTACAACCATCAACAGAAACTCATTATACCTTCACTACAGAGTGGTATATGATATAAAATCATAGATTGTCACCGCACATAAATAAAACTGATGTTATTTTCATTACGGAGTCTTTCATGTTCTCATTTTTTGAAAGCCATGTATCCTGGCGTATTCCTGGACAGTAAGCTGAACTTCAGACGGAACTTGGAGGAAAGGGCGAAGAAGGCGACTATAGCTTTATACTCCTGCAAAAAGGCCATTGGTAAGCGGTGGGGCTTCAGCCCGAAAATTGCTTACTGGATCTACACAGCGGTACGGAGTCAGCGTCTGGTAGCCTGCTCTAGAGAAGGCCTCTAATACCAACCTTCTTACAAGGCTACAGAGAATGGCTTCCATGTGTATCACTGGTGCCCTTTGTACCACACCTACGGATGCCTTGAACATCCTCTTACACCTAATACCGTTGGACATATTAGGAAAGTAGTCGGCGGCCTCATCGGCATTCGACTAAGAAGCACAATACAATGGCGTGGTCATAATTGTGGCTATGGAGTGATCCTGAATAACAGGAACTTACCATTGAACGTGGATTACACTACTCCGAGGAGTGTACTCGAACGACACTACAAAACTCTGATACCGACCAGGGAATCCTGGTCAAGAAGGATTCCAGGTAGCAGGCGTTCGATAAATTTCTATACTGACGGATCGAAATTGTGTGGTCAAGTTGGTTTTGGAGTCTATTCAAAGGAGCTTGGACCAAATCTGGCTCGCAGGTTGCCAGACCACTGCAGTGTTTATCAGGCAGAGGTACTGGCAATAAAGGAAGTTGCTGACTGGTTGGGTCGGAATATTCTGTCTACAATCGCAGTCAACATCTACTCTGATAGTCAGGCCGCGGTAAAATCCTTGGAATCAATGTTCCTGAAAACAAGAACCACCCTTAACTGCCGCACGCCTTAAATGAGATGGCCAAGCAGTTCGACATCAGACTCATATGGGTCCCAGGGCACAGAAATATACCGGGAAACTGTTAAGCTGACGAGTTGGCAAGACAGTTGGAATCTTGCAAGCTGTAACTTCGGCTTCACACCGCCGGCATAACCGACAACAGATGGGCTAATGGATCAACGTGCAGGATCACGAGACAGATCTGGCCGGCTCTAAATCATAAGCGCACTAGCGCGCTACTATCACTCCCCCGTGGGGAGATTTCAACAGTAGTTGCTGTTATCACTGGGCACTGCCTCATAGGGAGACACGCTGAACGCCTCAGGGTCTCGTCAAATGACTTCTGTCGTAGCTGCATGGATGTGGAGGAGGTGGACAACATAGAGCACTTCCTTTGCTATTGCCCGGCGCTCTCCACAACGAGACTTCGAACATAGGGATCGCCGTTTCTTCACGATCTCTCTGATCTCTCAAACGTGGACATTTCACATATCAAGGGCTTCATCAGGAGCTCAAACTGGTTTTACGGTGGGGACTGAGGGGAACACATATTCGTCCCGTGGTATCACAATGGACCCCAGAGTCTAAGTGTGCTTTTCCTTTGGTTTAGCAGCCACTTTCAACCTAACCTAACCTATTGTGTCGGGCCTACCTAAATCTCTGTTGCTTTAGAAGCAGCAACACCTGGGTGAATGCATCAAAGACTCAGACATTGACATTGCTTACCATGATACATTTTTTCTGACATCTCTCTTACACACTCTTGCATCGTCAAAAGACTTCAACTCATGCTACCATCCGACCTTCTTGCATCCGACTCATCTTACGACTCATCTTCAACTCATGCATCTTCCCACAACGCATATACCTGCTCGGCTTATCCAAACAACGCATATACCTGCTTTTCACTCCACTACCACTCCCTACTAGTCACACACAGCAATCTCCTCTGCACATCAGATTCGATAGCCTCTAGTGCCACGTTCGTAAAGTGATCCATCAATACCATCAGTTCAACTTTGTATCACATATATTAAAGGGATGTGAGCAACCATTTCATCTGGTTGGGTGTTTCACGATCCACCAGCCGGCCGTCATTCCCATGTATCATGGTTCGCTTTGTCTCCGTGGGGAGTCGAGAGTACTCTTCCAGTTAGTGAACAAGAAGGAAATTGATCATGCTCTCCATCAGCTTTGAGAGCGCAGAGCAGATTGCAATTGGACGTTAGTTCGCAGAGTTATTAGCTTGAGCCTTTTTAGGGACTGGTTGGACATTGGCAACCTTCCAGCAAGAGGGAGAACCTCTCGCACAATATGAAAGGCTGAAAAAGTTGGCCAATGGACTAGCTAGCATCGAAGAGCACTGCTGGTGTTTTTGTAAAATTCACTTTCTCCAAATAAACATTTTTTAAATGATTAAAGCAGATAGCTTGTAGAAAATGTTATAAAAAAATTCACACAAATATTTTTTCCGCAATGAAAAATGTTCCGCACCGGTCTAATTGCATTAATACTCATACACATTTATTGTATTGGGGTAAGAAAATCTAACAATTTTCCTTTAAGTTCTTTAAGAGTATCTTACAAATATCACAGCATCAAGCTTGGTATATTAATCTTAATATTTAAGTTTTTATTTATTTATAAAAAATCCTAGGAACGTTAATGGGATACTTATTGGATAATTTATGTATCACACAAAAGACATTATTATATTCTGTTTCCTCATATTTAATAAGGGTCAAATATCTTACATATGTATAAACGAGTATAAATAATATAATTTTCTTTTTGCAAAATCAAATAAAATTACCATAACAAAGTATACATTTTGCAAAACATAAACCACAATTTTAAGAAACAAAACAATACAAACACACAAAATAACTTTAAGGATAGTAAGACTTGAGTAATCTATTATAAAAAAAAAATAAAACAAGAAGACCTTCCCCAAATCATAAGTTACATACAAATCATCATCAAAATTGAGTATTTTCTGTACAAAGATAAAGTATTAAGTAGTAAGCGGTGCGGTGCGTTGAGGAATAAACATTTAGAAAAGTACCACAAACATATAAAAACACAGCATGTATTTAACATTATAATATATTTAGAGGCCTCACAATATTTTTAGTGGTATGCTCGTATACAGTGCTGTGCAATATAACGTATGGACAAAAAAAAAAGAACATCCCGTAAACTTAAATCTATCAAAAACACAAATAGTATTTCACAAATTTTTCTCAAATTTGTGTATTTTATTGCTAAATATAAGTCGCTTTACAAAATATGGTCAGGATCGGTCCATTTTTTGACCTACTCCCCATATAAATATAACAACCGAATGAACTTTTTCTTATATGCAGGGGAACAAATTAAGAACAATGCCACCCAAATTTGGTTTATGCTATCTCTATAGGCTATTTTTTATATCAAATTAGTTGGATCTAATCTCCAATCGCATGGTAAGGGTATCGTTTAGTCGGTCTATACTGTCTATCATTTTCTTACTTGTTTTTTTAGTACCTTTTTATTAAGGAGACATTAAACCAGGGATGCCCTCAAGTTTCTTATGAAAGTGCAAACGATAATACATATAAAGAAAAAAATATTTTTTTGGGTAGTGTAAGGTTCTCAAACCTTATTTTTAATTTTTTTCTGAATGTACAACATGCCGAGAGTGTTGTTTCAAAATTTCAATAAAATTGGAGCAAAACTAACGAAGATACAGCGTTTCAAACGACCGGCCTCATACGGTATATCGTATATAATTCAGTTTTTAAAAAACTTAAAATCGATCTTCTCGCAAATAAACTGTTAGAAGTCCATGGACATCAGCCTTTAATGGAAAAAAAAACGACTCCGACTCCCAACAAGCAAAATTACTACTGACTCCTAGGCTCCTACTCCTACTCCTACTCCGACTCCGGAGCCCTACTTCTTATTGTGAACAGTTGGTTAAGTCAACGCCAAACCGTTTGAAGTCGGTGATTAAGCAAAACGGTTTACCGACAAAGTATCGATTTTGTCCTAGCATTAATATCTAGAACTTAAAAAGATATTTTCCCATTTTTACTTTGAGCTTCGTTTACGCATTATGGCATTTGTTGTTATTTTTCTCAAATTGCTGAAAGTATGCTGTCTGAAAAAATGGTGATATATTAAAATTTTAAACACCAGTTTAATTTTAAACACCATTTTTTTGGCTAAGTGAAATGCACTTCTCCCAACGATCCTCTTACGTTTTGATACCCCTGAAAAAATACGATTTGCAAACACTTCCAAATATGCTTCCGTCAATGATACCTCTTCTTAATTTGTTGAAAATCTCTTTCCCTGGAGCCATCTTTTCAAGTTTAAGGACAAATAATGATCGCTGGGAGCCAGATTAGGGGTGGAGAAGCAATTCGTAATGTAACGAATTCAATTTTTCTGAAGCCAAAGCAGATGAATGCGCCGGTGCATTGATGAGGGCACAATATTTTTTTTCCTATTTAAATGGGCTCATTTTTATTAATTTCTTCATCCAATTTGTCCAATAACTCAACATATTACTTTGCAGTTTTTGTTTTTCCTTTCTCCAAGTAATCAATAAATGTTTCACCACGTGTATCCCAAAAATCACTAGCCATTACCTTTCTAGCCGATTGTTGAGCCTTTGGGCGCTTTGATCGGCTTTCGCACGCATGTAACTACTCCGCAAGCTGTCTATTGGACTCAGGCATATAGTAGCGAATCCACGTCTCATCCATCTATAATATTAAAAGGCTAGGTGATTTCTTTTTACCGGTGTTTTGTTCTACCGTTTTATCCCGATGTGGACCAAACGTATATTATTTGAAAGTTATTTGTTTTTAGCTATTCACCAGATTTACCGATTTTTTAATTTTTTCCTTTATTTTGAGTAAATTGCATTTAAAGTTGCTACTAACTCATAAATAGAAAAATTTTCGTATGCTATATGTGTGTTTATTAAATTTGTTAATGTATTTGTTAATGAGTTTGTTATCTTCATTCACAATAATAATAAACCAAAAAAGTGTTGATTTGTGAATTGGCTAAGTTGGGAAATGAAATTGCCTAGAAATTGCACTCGAATTTAGAGCGCTGGAGTGTGCCAGTTGTAATAAATCGTTGAAGTTTCTTCCAACATCTCCGAAGCATACTCTGAATCATGAACACGTTTCAGATTTTGTTCAGCTGTTAAAAATCGTGCCTCCCATCGAGTAGAAAGCTTTTTTATATTTACATGATCATACATAATACCGAAATCGCTCTGTTGATATCCTTTTGACGCCAAAAATCTCACTCACTTTAATCTTTCTATTAACCGATATAACCTCATGAACTTCTCTTACGTTTTCTTCGGTAACTGCCTCATTTGGACGGCCAGGACGATCTGCATTATATGTGCTCATACGATCACGTTTGCATTCAGAATACCATCTTTTAACCATTGAATATGACAGCGAAGAATCATCGGAATGTTTATCAATCCATTTTTTCCCATATTTTTTCCCACCAAAAAACAATGTTTAATCAAATTACGAGAATCTTTGCAATCCATTTTTTTTTCTCTCAAACTTTAAAGCAGTGACATTTATATTACGGTAACATTTTTTCTAATCAATAAAATGTCAGGAAATTTCGAGACAATTTTCCTAATAGTTGGCACTACTGAATAAACAGAAAAAATTGTCACTTGTCACGCCATCTCTATGTGAGACCATGTACTTTTCACTCCATGTAGTATAAACAGTCAAAGTGTCGAATGTACAAATTATACGTCACACATGACATACTGAACTGAGAATAGTGGAAATGAGAAGTGAGAATAGTGGAAATAAGAATTATAAATGCATTAATAATCTAAAAATATGTGGTATAAAACTGATTCTTAACCACACTGCTCGTAGGCCTGACTTTAGATGAGTGTATTACAAAAAGTGCAAGTAGAAAAAATTCATATAGAAACAATCTATTCAATTATAACATGACAATTATCACAATGTTCAATAATATCACTGATGAAAGCTGAAATGCCAGAAACCGGTCTGATTAAGAATACGGAGTAGTTATGATTTTTAGAAATATTGCTTTTCTTCCACGCATCATTAAAAACAATATATATAAGTATGTATATATATATCTATAATATTAATAGGCTAGGCGATTTCTTGTTACCGAAGTTTTGTTCTACCGTTTTATCCTGATTTGGACTAAACGTATATTATTTGAAAGGTATTTCTTTTTCGCTGTTTTGTAGATTTACAGATTTTTTAATTTTTTCCATTATTTTGAGTAAATTGCATTTAAATTTGCTACTAACACATGCATAAATATATACATATGCTATGTGTGTGTTTATTAAATTTGTTAATATGTTTGTTATTGAGTTTGTTATTTTCATTCACAATAATAAACCAAAAAAGTGTTGGTTTGTGAATTGGCTAATTTGAAGGTTGCCTAGAAATTGCACTCGAATTTCGAGCGATGGAATCTGCTAGTATATACATATATATGTATCTGTATATATTCTATTTTCTATTTTCCATTCTATTAAATGTGATTATATTTCTATTTAAACATGCTTTAAACCTTTTTTCCTGAATGTTAAGTCGCGTAGTCTGTTTTTAGCGAACCGTAAACGTTTTTTCTTATAAGCTTTACTTTTAAATGGTTTTTCTGCATCTCCTTCCTTCCAAAATTTCTTTTCGTAGCAAAAAACATTGCTTGTTTTTCCCAAATCTGTCTCAGCTATTTCTGCCAACTTTGGAACACTTAGGAATGGGGTTATATTTAATTTTTCTTATCGCATATATTTTAGTTATAGCTTTTTTATGTCTGTTTGCAACATATTGAAACTTTTGATAGCGTTTACCGATATTATGAACACTGGAATGTTTTCTGTTTACCAATTTTACAATTTCTCATATCGTTTTTCTACTTCTATTGTGACTTATTATAAGCTCACGAATGTCTATTAAAGTTCGTTCTCGTTGTCGATCTATTTTAAATTAGTTTGTTTAATTCAGCTTGTACATTTTTCTTAAACTCTTGACTCATGAAATAATTTTTGA